>JAXQQM020061120.1:0-46709 GCA_034641835.2 Pinus albicaulis | reverse complement strand
CTGATTGTCAATCAGCCTTTGAAACTTTGAAAACAAGAATATCTGAAGCACCTATCTTGAGAGGACCAAATTGGAAACTCCCTTTCCATATTTCTACGGATGCTTCAGATACAGCTCTGGGAGCTGTGTTGGGTCAAAAAGATCTAGTTCCTTATGCCATTTATTATACCAGTAAAAACTTGACTCCCACAGAGTTAAACTATACTGTGACTGAAAAAGAGTTTTTAGTTGTTGTTCATGTAATCAATAAGTTTAGACATTATATAACAAGCTATGAAACTTTTATTCATACTGACCATTCTGCAATTAGATATTTAATGAACAAACCTGTTACTAATGGCAGAGTGACAAGATGGCTCTTACTTTTACAAGAATTCAATATTACTGTGTTGGATAGACCAGGGAAACAAAATACAGTAGCTGATTTCTTGTCTAGGATTCAGAATACTAAAGAAGATTCTCCTGCAGAGGATAAGTTTCCTGATGAATACTTGTTTGCAGTAACTATTAAGACTCCTTGGTATGCAAATATTGCTAACTATTTGGTTACAGGGAAACTGCCTTCACATTTATTTCCAAGTGAAAAAACGAAAAATTATTCAGGAGAGTTCAAAATATTCATGGATTTCTAACGAATTGTTTAAAACAGGGCCAGATCTTGTGATCAGAAGATGTGTCAGGGAAGATGAAATGCCTGATATTCTTAAGGAATGTCATGATGAACCATGCGGCGGACACTTTGCGGACAAAAGGACGGCCTATAAAATCCTTTCCTTGGGATATTATTGGCCTTCTCTCTTCAAAGATACAAAACAATATGTCAAAAGGTGTGATAGCTGCCAAAGAGTAGGGAAACCTACCCTTTCAAATGAAATGCCATTGCAAACACAGGTACTCATTGAACCCTTTGAAAAATAGGCTTTAGATTTCATTGGACCTATTAATCCACCATCTAAGCAAAAGAAGTATATATTGGTTTGTACTGATTATGTTACTAAATGGGTAGAAGCCAAAGCATTAGTATCTGCTACTAAAAATTCAGTTGTTCATTTTCTTTATGAGGATATTTTTACTTGCTTTGGTGTTCCAAGAGAAATTGTGACAGATCAAGGAAGCCAATTCACATCCAACTTGGTGGAGAAGTTGATGGAAGAATACAAAATCAAGCACAGAAGATCTACTCCTTATCATCCGCAAGCAAATGGTCAAGTGGAGTCTACAAACAAAGTTCTTGAAAGTATCATCACCAAAACTGTTCATCTACATAGAAGAGATTGGGCAGAAAGGCTTCCTGAAGCCTTGTGGGCCTACAGAACTACATGGAGAAATACAACGGGACATTCTCCCTATGAACTTGTTTATGGGAAGGAAGTCCTGCTTCCCATTGAGTTCCAAGTCAAGACCTTCAAGATAGCAGTTCAGTTGGGGATGGACTTATCAGAAGCCCAAAAGCATAGAATGGAGCAGTTGAATGAGCTAGATGAGATCAAACAAGAAGCAATTCTAAGAACTGATCTAGTTCAATATCAAAGAACTAAATGGCATGACAAATATATCAAAGAGAAGAAGTTTCAAGAAGGAGATTGGGCATTGTTATTTGATTCCAAGTTTAAAGATTTTCAAGGGAAATTTCAGACTCATTGGCTTGGGCCATATGAGATTGACAATATCTTTAGCAATGGAGTGGTAAGAATCAAGACCATTGATGAGTTTCAAACTCCTCTTATTGTGAATGGCCACAGATTGAAAGTTTATCATAAGCCACTCTCCAAAGAGGAATTTGTCAAAATGTTTCAAGAAAATTCTGCAATCAGGCTGGTACAGAAGAATTCTTCTTCTCCACCAGCCTAGCTTTTGTTCTTTTCAGTTTTTAAAAAAAAATAAAATTGAAATTTTGTATAAGCCTGAAAACCAATCACTGATTGGCAGTCTTATACAGAAAATATAGGGTGAAAATCAGGAACACCTAACACCCTATATTTTCCAAAAAAAAATAAAGGACGGCCTATAAAATCCTCTCTTTAGGATATTATTGGCCTTTCCTCTTCAAAGATGCAAAACAATATGTCAAAAGGTGTGACAGCTGCCAAAGAGTAGGGAAACCTACCCTTTCAAATGAAATGCCATTGCAAACACAGGTACTCATTGAACCCTTTGAAAAATAGGCTTTAGATTTCATTGGACCTATTAATCCACCATCTAAGCAAAAGAAGTATATATTGGTTTGTACTGATTATGTTACTAAATGGGTAGAAGCCAAAGCATTAGTATCCGCTACTGAAAATTCAGTTGTTCATTTTCTTTATGAGGATATTTTTACTCGCTTTGGTGTTCCAAGAGAAATTGTGACAGATCAGGGAAGCCAATTTACATCTAACTTGGTGGAGAAGTTGATGGAAGAATACAAAATCAAGCACATAAGATCTACTCCTTACCATCCGCAAGCAAATGGTCAAGTGGAGTCTACAAACAAAGTTCTTGAAAGCATCATCACAAAAACTGTTCATCTACATAGAAGATATTGGGCAGAAAGGCTTCTTGAAGCCTTGTGGGCCTACAGAACTACATGGAGAAATAAAACAGGACATTCTCCTATTAACTTGTTTATAGGAAAGAAGTCCTGCTCCCCATTGAGTTCCAAGTCAAGACCTTCAAGATAGCAGTTCAGTTGGGGATGGACTTATCAGAAGCCCAAAAGCATAGAATGGAGCAGTTGAATGAGCTAGATGAGATCAGACAAGAGGCAATTTTAAGAACCGATCTAGTTCAATATCAAAGAGCTAAATGGCATGACAAGTACATCAAAGAGAAGAAGTTTCAAGAAGGAGATTGGGCATTGTTATTTGATTCCAAGTTTAAAGATTTTCAAGGAAAATTTCACACTCATTGGCTTGGGCCATATGAGATTGACAAGATCTTTAGCAATGGAGCGGTAAGAATCAAGACCATTGATGAGTTTCAAACTCCTCTTATTGTGAATGGCCACAGATTGAAAGTTTATCATAAGCCACTCTCAAAGGAGGAATTTGTCAAAATGTTTCAAGAGAATTCTGCAATCAGGCTGGTACAGAAGAATTCTTCTTCTCCACCAGCCTAGTTTTTGTTCTTTTCAGTTAAAAAAAAAAAAAACGTATAAGCCTGAAAACCAATCACTGATTGGCAGTCTTATACAGAAAATATAGGGTGAAAATCAGGAGCACCTGACACTCTATATTTTCCAAAAAAAATAAAAATCTCTCTCTTTCATTTCACAAGTTTTGTGACCACCCACTCCATTCCATTCCACTTCATCTCACTTCATTTCACTCCATTCCACTTCATTTTATCTATTTCATTCCATTTCATCAATAAAATTCTTTTTCATGACCATTTCCATCTGGTCATTTGTCATTCGTTCATTTCCATTCATCTAAATAATAGCTGTGTCAGTTTCCGCAGCTGATATCTGTTTCCGAAGCTGACTCCAGTTTCCGCAGCCAGAAGCAGATTCCGCAGCTACCACTCTGTTTTCAAAAGAATGTACAAAAAGATGTTATTTCCATAATCATGAAATTAAATGTAGGTGTGAGGACCAATTTTGAAGACATGGAGCATTCAAGATACCAATGAAGAACAACTAATTGAAGACCAAGGAAAAAGACAAAGATTCCAAAGGTATGAGTAAAATTTATTTCAAATAGCATTGAAAACACATTTTTATATAGTTATGAACCATAAGCTCCATCCATTACGTGCAATGATTATATTGACAATTCCGTAACCCTTTCACGATCTCCATATGATCCTCCCACATTCATTCTCAACGGTACCATAATTAAACCTCCGATCTTCACTCATACCCCGATATTCCACCTGTGACAATGAGACGTAGTCGATTTGAATACGGCTTCTTATAGCCGCATAAATACATAGCCGTTGTTTAAACGTGCTCACATTTATTTCGCAGCCACCAAATTTCAAAAAACTGCCGGATGTGTTATACTCCTCCTATTGTTCTGTTAATATCACAGCTGTATCTCTGCCATGCTCACGAAACCCCTCTCTGTTCTATTCACTCCATTTAGTTCTCTATTACGCTATAGCCTGTATACCCACTCTCTAATATCTACCCACAGTCATTGTGCTCATTTCCATGCATTCAACCGTTCTACTTCCATTGAACCCTCCTCCACGCAGGCAAGTCTTTGAAGAGCAGAAAGAAGAATGGGTAAACTGTTAAGAGCAGAACCAGAAGGACCTAAGTTCATGGAAGGGTATCCGCAAGTAAGGGATATATTGAAGAAAGCAAAGTGGCTGCGGTTTATCCAAAATTTCAGAGGCTACCATAAAGAAGTGACAAAAGCATTTGCAAGGTCGTTCAATGGCCTGGAAGTAGAAATTGGAGACCTTAAGTTTGCGGTCACTGAAGCATCTATAGCAACTGCCACGGAACTTCTTCAAGAGGGTGAGCGTTGGTTTAAGAATAAAAGCATTAATGATGAAGCCTGGAGAATAATCTTACGAAACCAAGGTATGGACATAACTATTTTTAAAAGAGGTATTCCTATTCATGCTTTGAAAGAGGAATGGGCTACTTTGCTGCTAGTTGTTCAAAAATTCATTACCTGTGAAGGCCGTTTTGGGTCCATGTATATGTACCATACCAGGTTGCTGATGAATTTTCTAGATAATCAAACTCTCAATCTCCCATATTTTCTATTAAATAGCTTGAAGAAGATGTCTGTGACTGTTCAGAAACATTTAGGAGATGTAGAACCACATCCATATCACCACGGTCTTGTAAAAATTTTGATTGAAAAAGAGTTAAAGGAGAAGAAAGACACATGGGAACAATTTTTGATTAGAAATTTCTTTGAGGAACCTCAGGAAATTCCTGAAAGTAGCACAACAAGAAGGAGTAGGAGAAAAAGAATAAATGATGAAACTCAAATTACTCCTACTCAAGAAATTCCTGAAGGTAGCACATCAAAGGGAGTAGGAGAAAGAAAACAAATGATGAAATTCAAAATACTCCTACTACTACAATTGAAAGGACTGATAGGGAAGAGAGACTGTCAAAGAGGAAGAAGAAAGAAACTAAGGGTAAAAATCCAATAACACCAAAAAAGAGAAAAAGTATTGAGGCTATACATCAAACCCCTTCTTCTGAAGAAGATCATCAAGTGTTATCTGAAAGACTGATTCACCTTCAAGCACAGTCATCTATGGCTAAGGAGAAAGAGAAAGGAAAACAAAAGAAAAAAGATAGTGGACCACAGCGTGTGAGAAGAAGCAGCAGACTTAAGGGGAAATTGAGGAAAACGCAAATAAAAGGACCTCATTTCATCGATTTGGGAGAAGAAACATCTGAACAATCCCCAGCTGACAATAGTCCATCTCAATCTCAATCATACAATGAACCTGGTTCATTTCATTCTCAGTTAGACATTGAACATAGTCCATCCCATTCACAGCCAGATGTTGATGTAAGCCCTTCTCAGCCAGATTTTGAGGACAACTCTCCTTCACGGCATTTTGGGGACAACCCAATAAAAATGACACCTAATATAGACCCCAAGCAGCAGGAAGTATATGATTATATAGAATCTTTAGAAAAAGCAGCTACAGGTCCCAGTACTTCGTCCATCCAGCCTCACACAGTACAAGATGATTTAGTCCAATCACTGAAACAGGAAGTCTTTGAGCTAGAGCTTTTAAATAGACACATCAAAAATGAAAATGAGACATTGAAGGAAAAAAGTAAATTGGACAAAATCATTCATGATAATACCATGCTACATTTGGGAATATGGAAAAAGAAGAACAAGAAATTGAAAAGGAAATGCCAGAAGTTAAGCAGAGCACTAGTTAACATCAAATTTAGATGCTTAATGAAGAAGCCCAGAATGTTAGCAGCACCAAGGAAGAAGAAGAGAGGATTGGATGTACTGGCTTAAGTGTCAAGGCACATGAACTGAAGAAGGATTATCAAAATTTTGGTTGCATGAGGACATGCAACACCTTCACAGTGGGGGTATGTTGAGTCTCAAATCTGCATCTTTTCCATACATCTTTCTAGACCTTTTTCATCCACCTGAACCTTCCAAGTTGTCAATATCATTGTATATTAATTGCAAAAGAGCATCTAATATGGTTTTTAATTATATTTTTGTGTCTGCTGTTTGATTTAGATTTTGTTCATTTAGCTGCGGAATCTTGCCACTTTTCGCAGCTGCTGCAACTTTCCGCAGCCATTTTGTGAAACTCTATGTTACAGGTGTCTACAGGAAAAACGAGCCACATGGGCAAGTCTGAAATGATGTGGACATGGATCGTGTCCTATTGGCTCGAGCAAATTCATCTAAAGAGGCTGCGGTCAAAGGTGTCCAAATGGAAGTCAACCGTAGAGTCCCACGGTGACAGGACTCTGTTTCGTGTCACGTGAAGGTTCATATGGCCGTTTTTGAATTGCGGGAGACAAATCAACATCTGTACACGGCTCCATAGCCGAATCCAAACATCCACTCCTCATAGATTTACTCTTCAATACAGCCATGATCCTAGATCTGTGGACGTAATGGTCTACGTGTTCTCCATCAGCATAAACTTTAGGAATCAGTAATATTTCTTTTGTTATAAATAACGCGTTTGTATACGCATATTAGATTAGCCTCGATTAGTCTGGAGATAGCTCTATAATGTAATTACGTTGCCACTGTGTCGTAATATCACCTTTCTGTTATGACTGCATTTTAATATAAGAATACTCTGTTTCCAAATGTGATTCGTACTTGAAGATTGTTGCCAAGGCTGGTGTGGAGGGCCCCTGCACTTGCTAAGGTTCTGTGCATTATTGTATAGTTCTTGTTTTATTTCTTTAAAGCTCATTGTGCCATAATCCATTCACATGTTTATACATTGCATATTTCATGGTATATATGCTTCATTTCTGTTTATAATCTTTCATGCTTTCCATTTTACTTTTGTCTTTCATGTTTTATGTTATTGATCACTGATCAGTGTTCTTGTTTCAGGTTATAAATAGGCAGCCCAGGCATTTGCATAAATTTTTGACTAATGACATGGAATTAATATTGTTCTGCTGCTAATTTGCTTTTCTTAGTTTCTGTTTAATTTCAGTACTGCTTTGTTCATTTCAGTTTTGCTCATTTACTTCAGTAGTTAGATTTAGATATATTAAATTGCTCATAACATCTTCAGCTGCCTCCGAAAGCCACAGCTGGACTGATGGTGAGGGATTGAATTATCGATGTGTAGTTTGATATTAGTTTCCTTTCTGCAAATTAGATACATTAAATTGCTCATAACATTTTCAGTTGCCTCCGAAAGCCACAGCTGGACTGATGGTGAGGGATTGAATTATGAATGTGTGGTTTGATATTAGTTTCCTTTCTGCAAGTTAAATATATTAAATTGCTCATGACATCTTCAGTTACCTCCGAAAGCCACAGCTGGACTGATGGTGAGGGATTGAATTATGAATGTGTAGTTTGATATTAGTTTACTTTCTGCAAGTTAGATATCAGATTACTCAAGTTGTTTATGGTTACCTCCGAAAATCATAGCTGGACTAATGATGAGGGATCAGAAGATAAGTTGATGTAATTTGATTTAGATTTACTTTGTTGCAACTTTTGGATTTCTTTAAGCATAGTTTCTTTTGTGTTTGAACAGCAGCAAGGATAATGAGTTTCATGATCGGTAGTTCATTGTTTGTTTGACTAGAGTAGTGATGCAATTTCATTTTCTTTGAAGAATTAATTTTGTCATTGTGTGTTTTAAAATTCTTTTGAAGTTTGGAAAATCATTAGAAAGACATTGTTGTCTTGAATATTTGTCTCCATACTTGTTTTTCAGAATTTCATAAAAAACCAAAAACGACAAAAAGATAAGAAATAGGTTATCTTGCACATATAGTGCGCCACACTTCATCAGCTTACGAATCCTGGATTGATAAATTAATGTAGCAATTTAGGACACACTAAATTGACCAAACATTTTGGCGCCATTGCCGGGGAAGTGTAACTAGGTAGCCAATTTCTTAAAAAAAAAAAATAATAATAATAAAAGAAGGGAAAACTTGATAACTTCTTGAAGTATGCTCTCCTCTTGCACCTAGTGTGATCTGGAGGATCAGAAAAGAGAGTTATTGGTTTAGTAATTTCTTAAGTATGCTCTTTTCTTGCACCTAGTGTGACCTGGAAGATCAGAAAGAGAATTATTAGCCCAACTTTAAAAAAAAATAAAAAAAAATGACATGCATAGAGCAAGAGATTCTAGGGGAAGGTTTATAGCTAAAGCCAAGAGTTCGATTTTCACAACTCCATCTTCTCCAAGGCATAGACCAGATTCACCACCATCTACCCCTAGCCTTAAGATTTTTGGAATTTAAGGAGCAGTTGAATTAGAGGATTCTCCTATACCACCTACCAAATCTCATTTAGAAAAGGAAGAGACTCCCTCTCATCCTCCCTTGATAGAAGAATCAGAGGACTTTAAGGACTCTAAAGAAACTATCATGGCAGAGGAAATAATAGATGGAATTGGAGATAGAGGTAGAGGTAGAGGAGGAGGAAACAATGGAGACAACAATGGTGAAGGAAATAATGGTAGAAATAGGGAAGGAGACAACTTGTTTGGATTCATTATAGTTGATGAGGAAACTCATACAACGATGAAAAATATCTCACCATCTGTCCTCCCTAACTTTTATGGATTGCGAAGTGAGGATCCTGAAACATTTCTGTTTGAGTTTGAAGTTGTGTGCCGAACTTATGACTATATGGAAGACTCTCAAAAACGTAAACTGTTTCCTTCAACATTGAAGGGAGCTGCTTTGAAATGGTTAATGGGATTAGCCACTCAATCTATTAGGACTTGGAATGATATGAAACAAACATTTTTGGATAGATACTTGGACTATTGTATGCCCACCAATCACAAGGATGAGGTATTCAAAATGATGCAAAAAGAAGATGAAAATTTGGAAGACTTAATTGAAAGATTTCAATACAACTTGAAAAGAGTAAAGATGAGCAACTTAGATAATGAAACCTTGAAAGCCCTCCTATTAAAAGCCATTAGAGATGAATGGATAGACATTTTAAACATGATGGGAAAAGGAGACATTTCTCAACTTCCATTTCGTGATATAACAGAACTATGTATCCATCTCTCAAGAGGAAAATCTAAAACTGGAAAAGGGCCTAGGGATTCTTCTCTTATTAGGGCTAACAAATCTGCAACTGGATCAGTAAGTAGGGGAGAGATTGGTAATATGCTTGATGAGTTCAAAACTGATATCTGAGTTTGAAGTCGTGTGCTGAACCTATGACTATATGGAAGACTCTCAAAAACTCAAACTGTTTCCTTCAACATTGAAGGGAGTTGCTTTGAAATGGTTCATGGGATTAGCCACTCAATCTATTAGGACTTGGAATGATATGAAACAAACATTTTTGGATAGATACTTGGACTATTGTATGCCCACCAATCACAAGGATGAGGTATTCAAAATGATGCAAAAGAAGATGAAAACTTGGAAGATTTACTTGAAAGATTTCAATACAACTTGAAAAGAGCAAAGATGAGCAACTTAGATGATGAAACCTTGAAAGCCCTCATATTAAAAGCCATTAGAGATGAATGGATAGATATTTTAAACATGATGGGAAAAGGAGACATTTCTCAACTTCCACTTCGTGATATAACAGAACTATGTGTCCATCTCTCAAGAGGAAAATCTAAAATAGGAAAAGGGCCTAGGGATCCTTCTCTTATTAGGGCTAACAAATCTGCAACTGGATCAGTAAGTAGGGCAGAGATTGGTAACATGCTTGATGAGTTCAAAACTGATATCTTAGGGAGCCTTAGTGAACAACTGGACACCCTTAAAATCCAAAACAAGCAGAAAGCAGAAACAGATGCTTTAGCCATCTTTTGTCCGAAATGTAGGAAGAAACATGCTTTAAGGGAATGTCCCTTGGATGCAAAAGTTGTAGAAACATGTATGATTTGCTCAGAGAATCATGAGATCAAGGATTGTCCTTCAATTCCTAGACTCAAAGCTGTTTTTCAAGAAGATCCAAATTCAGTAGAATCTCTCTGTTTTGTCGCAAGGAGACCTTGGCAGGGACAACAATCTCAAGGGTTTAACAACCCTATGAATCTTCAAACCCCACCAAATTGGAATCCTTGGCAAAAACCTTGGCCCCAACATCAAAATTCATATCAGCCATGGGTACAAGGGATGCAAAATCCTTATGGAAGATTTGCTCAATTTTATCAATATCCTCCATCTTTTCAAAATCAACAAGCTCCACAACTTCCAAGCCCAAATCCACAACTTTCATTGCCATTTCCACAGCAACAACCTTCTCAACAAAATACAAATCCTCAACTCATGCTCCCATACCAACAGAAGACAAATCAACTTCCAGCTCAGCCATTGCCAAATCCTAACAATAAGAATCCTCAAACTACTTATATGGTAGAAGGACAACAATTTCCTACCTATATGATTGTTCCTCTCAACGATGTACAACTCAGATCTGGTAGAGTTTTATAAAAACCTTCTATAGATATTCAAGAGCAAGATACCTCTGAGGAGGACTCTCTTCAAGTCAATAAGGGTTCTGAGGAAGAATCTCTTCAAAATTCAAACATTCAAAAAGAAAAAGAAAAGTTAACCTCCACAACTCCTATAGTTGAGCAACCTGCATCTTTATCTACACCTCCTTTTCCTGAAAGACTACAAATTGACAAGGGGGTGGAAAAACAAATCTTGTTGCCTAACTATGACTTTCTAGATGAATTGAAGAATGTGTGTATCAAGATTCCCTTGTTACAAGCCATTCGAGAGATTCCTATTCTAGCAAAAACAATAAAGGAGTTGAGTTTCAAAAGACCAGGAACGAAACTAAAAGACACAAGAAGAATCCACCTGGTAGGAAAGATTGCAGATATTATGATGGGAAAAATTACCATGCAGAAGTATGTAGATCCAGGAAGTCCAATTGTCAAGACACATATAAATGGGATAGAAATTCCAAACACATTGATTGACTTAGAGGCTGCTATCAACATTATGAGTAGACAGACTATGGAACAGCTAAAACTTCCTAACCTTCTTTTTACACCTACTTTACTGCAACTTGCAGATCGATCAATTATTAAACTAGATGGTGTATTAGAAGATATTTCAGTCTCCTTAGATTCTTGGGAATATCCAGTAGATTTTATGATTTTGACTCCCAAGAGTAATCTAGGAGGGCACCCACTTATCTTAGGAAGACCTTGGCTAGCCACAGCTGATGCTTTCATTAGTTGTAGATCTGGGGATATGTGCATTTCTAATGGTAATTCGACAAAGAAATTCAATTTGTATCCTCCAGCAAAAGCAATCACAGAAGTAGGAGACAATGAATGGGTTGATGATGAGGACACTATACAACCTGTCTTTACCATTTCGGAAATCAGTGAGGATAGTCAAATTCTAAACACATTAGAAAATTTTGAGACATCTTCAGAATATGACCCCACACAATTTCAGTTGGAATCTGACATAGAATATTTATCATCAAGACAAATGTCTTTTTACTCTATGGAAGAGTTTGGTAGTTCTACCATTGAGATTTTTCCAGGAAAAACATTGAATATCAACAAACATTTGGAAAAGTCACAACAAGAAAAACTAACCAAAATCTTGCAAAAACATTCTACTGCATTTGCATGGGAGTATACTGACATGAAAGGTATTGATCCTAAGACTTGCATCCATCATATCTATATTGAGGAAAATAGTAGACCAATCAGACAACCTAAAAGAAGGATGAATCCAAATCTTAGGGAGATAATGAAAGAAGAGCTCCAAAAACTACTCAATATAAACTTCATTTATCCAATTTCAGATAGCCGATGGGTTTCTCCTTTGGTTATAGTACCCAAAAAGAATGGTAAATGGAGGGTATGCATTGATTACAGGGAATTGAACAAAGCAACTTTGAAGGATCACTTTCCTTTGCCTTTTATCGATCAGGTATTAGACACATTAGCAGGTAAAAAGTACTTTTCATTTTTGGATGATTTTAGTGGCTATAATCAAATTCAGGTAGCACCTGAAGATCAAGATAAGACCACATTTACTTGTCCATGGGGAACTTTTGCCTATCGAGTACTTCCTTTTGGGTTATGTAATGCACCTGCAACATTCCAAAGAGCAGTACTAGGGATTTTTTCTGATCTAATCCATGATTGTGTAGAGGTTTATATGGATGATTTTACAGTTTATGGTAATTCATTTGAAGAGGCATTAGAAAATTTGGAAAAAAATCTTATAAGATGTAAAGAAACAAACCTTTCATTAAGCCATGAAAAATGCTTTATGATGTTTACTGAAGGGATTGTTTTGGGGCATCATATTTCGGGAGATGGGATTAAGGTTGATAGATCAAAAGTTGAAGTCATCTCCAAGTTACCTATTCCAAATTTTCAAAGAGATGTTAGAAGTTTTCTAGGATTTACTGGTTACTATAGAAGATTTATAGAAAACTTCACTAAAATAGCATCTCCACTCTTCAAATTGCTTACAAAAGACTGTGAATTCAAATGGGATCCTGATTGTCAATCATCCTTTGAAACTTTGAAAACAAGAATATCTGAAGCACCTATCTTAAGAGGACCAAATTGGAAACTTCCTTTCCATATTTCTACAGATGCTTCAGATACAGCTCTTGGAGCTATGTTGGGTCAAAAAGATTTAATTCCTTATGCCATTTATTACACCAGTAAAAATTTGACTCCCACAGAGTTGAACTATACTGTGACTGAAAAAGAGTTCTTAGTTGTTGTTCATGCAATTAATAAGTTTAGACATTACATAACATGCTATGAAACTTTTATTCATACTGACCATTCTGCAATTAGATATTTAATGAACAAACCTGTTACTAATGGCAGAGTGACAAGATGGCTCTTACTTTTGCAAGAATTCAATATTATTGTGTTGGATAGACCAGGAAAACAAAATACAGTAGCTGATTTCTTGTCTAGGATTCAGAATACTAAAGAAGATTCTCCTGTAGAGGATAAGTTTCCTGATGAATACTTGTTTGCGATAACTATTAAGACTCCTTGGTATGCAGATATTGCTAACTATTTGGTTACAGGAAAACTGCCTTCACATTTATTTCCAAGTGAAAAACGAAAAATTATTCAGGAGAGTTCAAAATATTCATGGATTTCTAACGAATTGTTTAAAACAGGGCCAGATCTTGTGATCGGAAGATGTGTCAGGGAAGATGAAATGCCTGATATTCTTAAGGCATGTCATGATGAACCATGCGGCGGACACTTTGCGGACAAAAGGACGGCCTATAAAATCCTTTCCTTGGGATATTATTGGCCTTCTCTCTTCAAAGATGCAAAACAATATGTGAAAAGGTGTGATAGCTGCCAAAGAGTAGGGAAACCTACCCTTTCAAATGAAATGCCATTGCAAACACAGGTACTCATTGAACCCTTTGAAAAATGGGCTTTAGATTTCATTGGACCTGTTAATCCACCATCTAAGCAAAAGAAGTATATATTGGTTTGTACTGATTATGTTACTAAATGGGTAGAAGCTAAAGCATTAGTATCTGCTACTGAAAATTCAGTTGTTCATTTTCTTTATGAAGATATTTTTACTCGCTTTGGTGTTCCAAGAGAAATTGTGACAGATCAAGGAAGCCAATTCACATCCAACCTGGTGGAGAAGCTGATGGAAGAATACAAAATCAAGCATAGAAGATCTACTCCTTACCATCCACAAGCAAATGGTCAAGTGGAGTCTACCAACAAAGTTCTCGAAAGTATCATCACCAAAGCTGTTCATCTACATAGAAGAGATTGGGCAGAAAGGCTTCCTGAAGCCTTGTGGGCCTACAGAACTACATGGAGAAATACAACAGGACATTCTCCCTATGAACTTGTTTATGGAAAGAAGTCCTGCTCCCCATTGAGTTCCAAGTCAAAACCTTCAAGATGGCAGTTCAGTTGGGGATGGATCTATCAGAAGCCCAAAAGCATAGAATGGAACAGTTGAATGAGCTAGATGAGATCAGACAAGAGGAAATTCTAAGAACTGATCTAGTTCAATATCAAAGAGCTAAATGGCATGACAAGTACATCAAAGAGAAGAAGTTTCAAGAAGGAGATTGGGCATTGTTATTTGATTCCAAGTTTAAAGATTTTAAAGGAAAATTTCAGACTCATTGGCTTGGGCCGTATGAGATTGACAAGATCTTTAGCAATGGAGCGGTAAGAATCAAGACCATTGATGAGTTTCAAACTCCTCTTATTGTGAATGGCCACAGATTGAAAGTTTATCATAAGCCACTCTCCAAGGAGGAATTTGTCAAAATGTTTCAAGAGAATTCTGCAATCAGGCTGGTACAGAAGAATTCTTCTTCTCCACCAGCCTAGCTTTTGTTCTTTTCAGTTTAAAAAAAAAAAAAAATTGTATAAGCCTGAAAACCAATCACTGATTGGCAGTCTTATACAGAAAATATAGGGTGAAAATCAGGAACACCTGACACTCTATATTTTCCAAAAAAAAAATCTCTCTTTCATTTCACAAGTTTTGTGACCACCCACTCCATTCCATTCCACTTCATTCCATTTCATTTCACTTCATTTCACTCCATTCCACTTCATTTTGTCTATTTCATTCCATTTTCACCAATAAAATTCTTTTTCATGACCATTTCCATCTAGTCATTTGTCATCCGTTCATGTTCATTCATCCAAATAATAGCTGTGTCAGTTTCCGCAGCTGACTCCAGTTTCCGCAGCCAGAAGCAGATTCCGCAGCTACCACTCTGTTTTCAAAAGAATGTACATCCAGATGTTATTTCCATAATCATGAAATTAAATGCAGGTGAGAGGACCAATTATGAAGACATGGGGCATTCAAGATATAAATGAGGAGCAACTAATTGAAGACCAAGGAAAAAGGCAAAGATTCCAAGGTATGAGTAAAAATTCATTTCAAATAGCATTGAAAACACATTTTTATATAGTTCTAAACCATAAGCTCCATCCATTATGTGCAATGATTATATTGACAAACTCCGTAACCCTTTCACGATCTCCATATGATCCTCCCACATTCATTCTCAAACGGTCCCATAATTAAACCTCTGATCTTCACTCATACTCCGATATTCCACCTATGACAATGAGACGTAGTTGATTTGACCACGGCCTCTTTCAGCCGCATAAAATCCATAGCCGTTGTTTAAACGTGCTTACATTTATTTTGCAGCCACCAAATTTCAAAACACTGTCGGATGTGTTATACTCCTCCTATTGTTCTATTAATCTCACAACCGTATCTCTGTCGTGCTCACGAAACCCCTCTCTGTTCCGCTTCACTCCATTTCATTCTCTGTTACGCTACAGTCTGTATACCCACTCTCTGATATCTACCTATAGCCATTGTGCTCATTTCCGTGCATTCAGCCATTCTACTTCCATTGAACCCTCACGCAGGCAAGTTTTTGAAGAGCAGAAAGAAGAATGGGTAAATTGCTAAGAGCAGAACCAGAAGGACCTAAATTCATGGAAGGATATCTGCAAGTCAGGGATATATTGAAGAAAGCAAAGTGGCTGCGGTTCATCCAAAAGTTCAGAGGCTACCATAAAGAAGTGACAAAAGCATTTGCAAGGTCGTTCAATGGCCTGGAAGTAGAAATTGGAGACCTTAAGTTTGCGGTGAATGAGGCATCTATAGCAACTGCCACGGAACTTCCTCAAGAGGGTGAGCGTTGGTTTAAGAATAAAAGCATTAATGATGAAGCCTGGAGAATAATCTTACGAAACCAAGGTATGGACATAACTATTTTTAAAAGAGGTATTCCTGTTCATGCTTTGAAAGAGGAATGGGCTACTTTGCTGCTAGTTGTTCAAAAATTCATTACCTGTGAAGGCCGTTTTGGGTCCATGTATATGTACCATACTAGGTTGCTGATGAATTTTCTAGATAATCAAACTCTCAATCTCCCATATTTTCTATTAAATAGTTTGAAGAAGATGTTTGTGACTGTTCAGAAACATTTAGGGGATGTAGAACCACATCTATATCACCACGGTCTTGTAAAAATTTTGATTGAAAAAGAGTTGAAGGAGAAGAAGGACACATGGGAACAATTTTTGATTAGAAATTTCTTTGAGGAACCTCAGGAAATTCCTGAAGGTAGCACAACAAGAAGGAGTAGGAGAAAAAGAATAAATGATGAAACTCAAATTACTCCTACTCAAGAAATTCCTGAAGGTAGCACATCAAAGAGGAGTAGGAGAAAGAAAACAAATGATGAAATTCAAAATAATCCTACTACTACAATTGAAAGAACTGATAGGGAAGAGAGACTGTCAAAGAGGAAGAAGAAAGAAACTAAGGGTAAAAAGCCAATAACATCAAAAGAGAGAAAAAATATTGAGGCTATACATCAAACTCCTTCTTCCGAAGAAGAAGATCATCAAGTGTTATCTGAGAGATTGGTTCATCTTCAAGAACAGTTATCTATAGCCAAGAAGAAAGAGAAAGGGAAACAAAAGCAAAAATATAGTGGTCCACAACGTGTGAGAAGAAGTTCCAGACTTAAGGGGAAATTGAGGAAAACGCAAATGAAGGGACCCCATTTCATTGATTTGGGAGAAGAAACATCTGAACAATCCCCAGCTGACCATAGTCCATCTCACTCTCAGTCAGTTAGTGAACCTGGTTCATTTCATTCTCAGTCAGACATTGAACATAGTCCATCCCATTCTCAGCCAGATGTTGATGTGAACCCTTCTCAGCCAAATTTTGAGGACAACTCTCCTTCACATCATTTTGGGGACAACCCAATAAAAATGACACCTGATATAGACCCCAAGCAACAAGAAGTATATGATTATATAGAATCTTTAGAAAAAGCAGCTACAGGTCCCAGTACTTCGTCCATTCAGCCTCACATATCACAAAATGATCTAGTCCAATCACTGAAACAAGAAGTCTTTGAGCTAGAGCTTTTAAATAGACACATTAAAAATGAAAATGAGACATTGAAGGAACAAAGTAAATTGGACAAAATCATTCATGATAATACCATGCTACATCTGGGAATATGGCAGAAGAAGAACAAGAAATTGAAAAGGAAATGCCGGAAGTTAAGCAGAGCACTGGTTAATATCAAATTTAGATGCTTAATGAAAAAGCCCAGAATGTTGGCAGCACCAAGGAAGAAGAGGAGAGGATTGGATGTACTGGCTGAAGTGTCAAGGCATATGAACTGAAGAAGGATTATCAAAATTTTGGTTGCATGAGGACATGCAACACCTTCACAGTGGGGGTATGTTGAGTCTCAAATCTGCATCTTTTCCATACATCTTTCTAGACCTTTTTCATCCACCTAAACCTTCCAAGTTGTCAATATCATTGTATATTAATTGCAAAAGAGAATCTAACATGGTTTTTAACTATATTTTTGTGTCTGCTGTTTGATTTAGATTTTTCTCATTTAGCTGCGGAATCTTGCCACTTTCCGCAGCTGCTGCAACTTTCCGCAGCCATTTTGTGAAACTCTATGTTACAGGTGTCTACAGGAAAAACGAACCACATGGGCAAGTCAGAAATGATGTGGACATGGATCATGTCCTATTGGCTCGAGAAAATTCATCCAGGGAGGCTGCGGTCAAAGGTGGCCAAGTGGAAGTCAACCGTAGAGTCCCACGGTGACAGGACTCTGTTTCTCGTCACGTGGAGATGGATATGGCCGTTTCTAAATTGCGGGAGACAAATCAACATCTGTACACGGCTCCATAGCCGAATTCAAACATCCACTCCTCATAGATTTACTCTTCAATACGGCCATGATCCTAGATCTGTGGACGTAATGGTCTACGTGTTCTCCATCAGCATAAAATTTAGGGAATCAGTTGTATTTCCTTTGTTATAAATAACGCGTTTGTATACGCATATTAGATTAGTCTTGATTAGTCTGTAGATAGCTCTGTAATGTAATTACGTTGCCACTATGCCGTAATATCACCTTTCTGTTATGACTGCATTTTAATATATAAGAAGACTTTGTTTCCAAGCGTAATTCAGACTTGAAGGCTGTTGCCAAGGCTGGTGTAGAGGGCCCCTGCACTTGCCAAGGTTTTGTGCATTATTGTATAGTTCTTGTTTTATTTCTTTAAAGCTCATTGTGCCATAATCCATTCACATGTTTATACATTGCATCTTTTATGGTATATATGCTTCATTTCTGTTTATAATCTTTTATGCTTTCCATTTTACTTCTGTCTTTCATGTTTTATGTTATTGATAACTGATCAGTGTTCTTGTTTCAGGTTATAAATAGGCAGCCCGGGCATTTGCATAACTTTTTGACTAATGACATGGAATTAAATTTGTTCTGCTGCTAATTTGCTTTTCTTAGTTTCTGTTTAATTTTAGTACTTCTTTGTTTATTTCATTTTTTCTCATTTATTTCAGTAGTTAGATTTAGATATATTAAACTGCTCATAACATCTTCAGTTACCTCCGAAAGCCACAGCTGGACTGATGGCGAGGGATTGAATTATGAATGTGTGGATTGATATTAGTTTACTTTCTACAAGTTAGATATATTAAACTGCTCATAACATCTTCAGTTATCTCCGAAAGCCACAGCTGGACTGATGGCGAGGGATTGAATTATGAATGTGTGGATTGATATTAGTTTACTTTCTGCAAGTTAGATATCGAGTTACTCAAGTTGTTTATGTTTACCTCCGAAAATCATAGCTAGACTAATGATAAGGGATCAGAAGATAAGTTGATGTAATTTGATTTAGATTTACTTTGTTGCAACTTTTGGATTTCTTTAAGCATAGTTTCTTTTGTGTTTGAATAGCAGCAAGAATAATAAGTTTCATGATCAGTAGTTCGTTGTTTGTTTGATTAGAGTAGTGATGCAATTTCATTTTCTTTGAAGAATTAATTTTGTCATTGTGTGTTTTTAAAATTCTTTTGAAGTTTGGAAAATCATTAGAAAGACATTGTTGTCTTGAATATTTGTCTCCATACTTGTTTTTCAGAATTTCATAAAAAAAAAACCAAAAACGACAAAAGTTAAGAAATAGGTTATCTTGCACATATAGTGCGCCGCACTTCATCAGCTTACGATTCCCGGATTGACAAATTAAATGCAACAATTTAGGACACACTAAATTGACGAACACTGAGTCTCCTTTTCTGACCAACGAACCTCTTACCCAACCCAAAACCCTTACAGATGCAGATATTATCTGAATAACAATATCACATATCACATCTATCACTACTTAGCTTAGACAATGGTATCTATTTATAATACGCCTAGCATGCATATACTATGGTCTCAAACCATGGTTTGACACCCATAGTTTACATTTAATCCTTAATATATCCAAAATTGGGGAAAAAGGCCCTTTGACTACATTTGTGTAGCGTGCACATACATACATACAAAAAAGATCATTGGAACTTGTGCCTCAGGGGACCCCGCTCCAACACCTACATTGAATACAACTTATTCATAAATTTTTTACCTAATTTCTTTTATGTATATTAAAATAAATACTCCCCAATGGGGGTGTTAACATTGTATACATGGAAGCCTTGGTGGGATATCTTTCCACCCCATTGGAGTTGATGGGAATTTATGTCTATAATGAAATGACATGTTAGTGCATTCATTAGCATTCAAGGTATACAAGTGGGATTGTTTATTAAATGTGGTAGCATGGAAGTCTCGATTTGTACTATTGGGGGTCTATATGGTAATGAGGATAAACCCTTGACCCCCCATTGTAAGCTTTGTCTCTTTCCTAGCTTAAATAATTCATGTGAAGGTGTGCCAAGGTGGTGGAAGACTTGGTCTCTTTTCCTGGGAGAATGGATCAACATTCTGTGGAGGGAAGTGAGTAAGGAAGGCATTATGGAGTCCTCCATCATGATGTATCAGGTCATGGTCTCTCACTGGGAATTTATTATGGTTTGTTTGCTCTTAATTTGGGTAGAATTTGAGTTCGAGGTATTAAAATTCTTGTCTTTAGGTCTGAAAGTATGGTGACAAGTCGAGTTGCAAGGAAAGGGTCTCTTACTTCATTACTTTTTGTGTGGGTCTTGAGTTCCTGGTTAGTGTCTGGTCTTGTGGTCATTAGGTCACTAGCTTTAGGTCAGCCACGATGGTTGTGGGTTGTGTTGCAAGAAAAGGAGGCTTTAATTTTATGTATGTGTATCGGGGCTCAAATACTATGGTGTTTGTCTTTTTTAGGTTGAATATCTCCCATCATACTAGAGGATTGTGGAGGTTGTTATGCCAATTCTGCTAAGTTTTCAATTCAAGGTGGTGTATCAAGAGGTTTTGTTCATTATGTTGGCTCCTAGGTTATGTGGGTTTATGTAGGTCTTTGTCTGAATTTAATCATAGCAGGGTCAATTTTTCATCTTGAGCCACAATTGTGCCTACATCTTCTTTTGAGGGGGTTTAAGTTGCATCGGGCATATGTGTCTTAAGCTATTTGGATGACCATGTTGGGTGGCATCATGGTTCTATTGTTGGAGAGTCTGGTTTATTCTCTTGTTTCTTTGTATAAAGGGGATTTCATAGTAGTTGCATGAGGTGTGATCCTAAGGGAGCAACCATGTTGCAGAGGCAAAGGATGAGATGTAGATGAGGGGATGGTGGAAGTGCTCCTCAGGGTTAGAGAGGAGCTAGACTCTTTTTCCATGACTCAAATGCCACCTAATATTTCAATGTGGTTTCATTAGAGAGTAGGAAATAAATCTACAAGATAGACACTTAGGCAGGGATCGAACGTCAATCTCATTCAAATTCAGAGATTATGGAAGATATGTCAATATTGATTCATAACCCTGGTCATACCGGTCATACCAGGGATAGGAAGAAGAAATATTTAAATTCGGTGGCTCTGCATTGGAGGATGAAGATGCTCTCAGGTATGGTTTTGAAAGATATAATTTCTTCTCGTCCCACGAAGACATCAAAAATATGCTCAGGAATCAATTTTTTGTCTGGATAGGTTTGATTGTCAACTAGAACACGTAGAAAATCATATTTTCCATGACTCGGAAAATGGACACATGATGGACCCCCCAAGTTCCAGTGCAAGGTTTCCTACGAATATATCCTCCTATGAAAATTACTAATGACCATGCAGGATGGTTTCAATGCCTAAGTTTTTTTTTCAATGTCTACAAGTGTAACAGCAAGAACCATGGCATTTTTCCTCTCACTCCTTAGTGCCTGTTCATGGCATGCGACTATGAATATTTTAGCCTTGTTTTGACTGGTCTTGGTAGAATTCGATGGTCTAATTATTGTGGGTATTATTTTGTTTTATCGTGATGGTTAATTTTTGGTTTATTATGGGCCTTCCCTAGCATGTTTTTGGTATTTCAAAAGGAATCATTTAGATAGAAAGACAAGTGGCTTTACTGCTACTATTGTGTTTGTATATGATGTATTTGCAATGGCATTGTGGTGTCTATATCTTGTAATTTTGTAATGTCTCGAATTTGATGTCATGTTATATTTTTACATGTCTGGTTAGGCTAATAATACAATGGTATTGGGTGAATATATTGATGTTGGCCTAGACACATACTCTAGTTGGGTTAGTCTCCTCTTGTTTTTTTCTCATATTTTATTAGAATTTGGTCCCTCTACTATAAATGTTGAAGAAGGAAAATAAAACCCATAAGAGAGCTTTCTAGAATATCGACATGTTCTATTTATTAATACAAATGCTTCAATTCACAAATAATAATAATAAAAAATTAAAATAAATATTTTTTTTAAAGATTTTTGTTAATATATATATATATCTATATATATATAATGTTTATTTACTTAAAGTAAAAGCAACCACTACATTTTCTAACTTTAGTAAAGGTACAAATTATTATCTAAAATGACATGAACAAAAGACATGCCATTAGAAATTGGATCGTGAATGCCTTAAAGTCCTTTCACATGAGAGTTGTAACTCAAAATTAGATCCCAAATGTCTTTTAAGTTATGGTGTCCTTTCACATGTAAACAACAAAAGTGATAAGTTTTGATGAGGTCATAGTGAAAGGAATAAAATAAAAATTTAAATGATATATAATTAGATTTATTTTTTTTAATTGTGGAAAGGTTGGGTAAGTTAATATAAAGTATTGCATGGTTGAAAAGTGAGTTAATATGAAGTTTCAAGTATTAGGGCTCAGTTGTTTTTGTAATTCTCCTTAAAATTTTGAGATCACTAGTATCAAATGTTGAGTGAGTTGTACTAAGTGTCGCCAAATTGTTGAAATAAGGGAAAAAAAGAGTTGTAAGAGTTGAGACTCTAAAAATCCCAAGGACCAAGAGTGATGTGAAGCTTAAGAGTTGCGAGTATGAAATTGAGATTATCAAGATGTCATATATCTAGTAGCTTTTTTAGGTTGAATTGCCACTCTTTAAGAGTCAATACACCCAATCATATCTAGTAGTTTTGTTGAGGTTAAATTGGCACTCTTTAAGAGTTAAGACACCCAATCGCTCTAGATTTGAGGCTAATGACATCAAGGAGTGGAGAATAATTTATTAAAGGGGATACCTAAAAATTAGTTGAACATCAAGATAATGTTCTCTCAAAGAATTAGGAGAATAAAAGAGTTGAAGGCATCCCAATTGGTTCTTTAACATAATATAATCATTCTTCTTATATTACATGGAACTTTGGTCAATGTAAATATGGTTGGTGCCACACAAAATTCTGCACCAATGATATATGGACCCATCATACATGCCAAAGAGGCTAAATATGATGAATAGGAAATCCAACAATCCAAAGCTAAGATAACCAAATTTTGGTAACTACGCATGTGATGATAGGGGGAAGAATATTTTGATATTCTCCATAAGAGTTGGAATAATTTCCTTGAATGCCAAAACAATTATAAAAACTTGTAATAATAAAGGTTTTAAGAGAGCTCATACAAAAAGAAAAAATCAATTTATTTATTTATTTTTATACGCATTGAAGCTCATAAACTCAAGGAAAAAACTATTATTGATAATGAAACTAATAAAGATAAATCCTAGATGTAAAGAACATAAATAAAAACTGAAGTTAGAACCCTAAGGAAAAGCAAAGAAAAATCAAAGGAAGAGTATAAGTACAAAATAAAAGCTTCTAAAACTAACTTGAGTAGACCCAAAGAAAGAGAGCTCCATGAGGGCCTAAGGAAACATATAAAAAACACTCACAAAATAAAATTAAATAGAAAATATATAAAGAGCCAAGGAGAGTGTTAACTTGAGTTTATTTGTTGTACTTGGTTGAATATTAGTGTATTCATGTTGCAAGGTAAATTTTTACATAAAATGGAAGATGCCCTTGCATAACTCTTTTTAGCTTGGTTGAATAAAAGAGTAGTCATGTTGCAGGATATAATTTTACATAAAGGAAGACATTCTTGCATAAATTTTTCTTGACATGAGTGAGTTTAATACGCTCCATTCAATGTGGGGTTGAAGTTTCTAGGATTTCATTTAACACTTTTGACTTTAGTATTTAATGTGGGGTTAAGATTTTGATACCCTTTATAAAACAAAATTAGTGACGTAATGTAAAGAATCCCATCAATGATGTAACATAAAGAAGCTTTGAATGTAGTTTAAATTTTAGTTTAATTAATATAACAATATCTCATGGATGATATAATATAAAGAATTTCTTATTCTATTCAAATTTATGGTTTGATATACAAAAACAACTTTACATAGACGATGTGACATAAAGAATATCGAAATAAAATTATAATTTTAGTTGTATTTAATATCAAATTTAACAAAAATATAAATTATTATGTTAACAAAAAGTGTCTATATTTTAAATCCAATATATAAAGATTTTATATTATTGATTATCATAATATTGTTTATATAAATTTTATTATAATAATTATTTATTTAAAAAATAACTAAATTGAATCAAGTTAAGATAACCTTAATATTAAATTTAAAAAACCTTAAAATTTACTTAAGTTTAAATCAATACATAAATAATTTATATAAGATAACTTTAATATTAAATTAAAAAAACCTTAAAATTTACTTGAGTTTAAAACAATACATAAATACCTTGTGTAATATAATGGAGAAGATTTATATTTTTAAATCAATGTGTAAATATTATCCTTACCAAAACATCATCCAAATAAAAATTATTATAATATTATTTAACTATTTTTAAAACTAAATTGAATCTAATTTGAAATCGAACTCACTTTTTTAATTAAAAACATTCTTTTAATTAAAAAATTATAATCAATCTATCCAAAATGCAATTTGAATATACAAGCATAGTTTTCCCGTATCTATGTTTATAAACATCACCTACATTTTCCTAACTTCTCATGTACTACATTTCGGCGACCTAATTGAAACGAAAAGTAACTTTGTTAGTACTACATTTATGGCCACCTAAATTAAACATACTTCTTGTGGCCCATTAAATTCGAGGAAACATACAACGCTCCCAATAAGCTCATAGACTAATTAAAGCTCATAAAATCAAGGCACAATATATTATTGATAATGAAGCTTGCAATGAGTTGGAATGATTTCCTTAGAAGCTCTAACAAATATTTTAAGAGAGTTGAGAGAAAAAGATACAAAATAATTTATTTATTTTTACACATCTAAGCTTATAATCTAAGCTTATAGATTGAAGGCACAGGCCACAATATATTATTGATAATTAAACTTATAGAGATAAGTCTTAAATTTAAAGGACATAACTAAAGCTAAAGTTATAAGCCTGCGGGAAAAGCAAAGCAAAATCAAAACAAAAATCTAAAAACAAAATAAGAGCTTCTATACAGCCAACATGAATCAACCCAAAAAAAAAAGAGCTCTATGATGAAGTAAGTAAGCATATGAAAAAGATAGAAAAATAAAATAAATAACCAGAACCAAAATAGACTTAAATTGTTTTTTGAGATTTGTTAAATATTAGTGGAGTCATGTTGCTTGATACATTTTTACATAAAAGAAGATGCCCTTACATAACTTTCTCTTTTTCTCGTGAGTGAGTTTAATCTGTTCTTGAGAGATTTCAACAACTCTATAAATGAAAATTGGTGACGTAATGTAAAAAATATTGTCAATAATAATCTCATCAAAAATCTTTAACAAACATCAAATGCAAGTCAATTATCATTTCATTTGAAGTTTATTAATGTTATATTGTAACATGTGGCATTATTATAAGGGTGCTAATAGCTTCTTTATGTTACATCATTAATCTAAGTGTCATGTGACAACAAAACATCTTTGGATCTCTATTAAGTGATTATTTATGTTATATTACTAATTTTCATTTTTAGATAGCATCAAAAGTATAATCTAATATTAATTACAAAAATTAAAATTGTTTAAGGAAAAAAATAAATTTTCAAAATTTCAACCCTACATTGAATTCAATTTGTTGAGAAATTTGTTTATCTGATTTTTTTATTTAAATTAAAATAAATATTCTTTAATGGAGGTGTTAACGGTGTGTATATGGAAGCCTTGGTGAGAGATTCTTCCATCCCATTGGAGGTGATGGGAATTTATATCTCTAACAAAATGATGTGTTATTGCATGCACGACCATGCAAGGTATGGTTTAGTAAATGTGGTAGCATGGCAGTCTATCATTGGGGGTCTAGATGGAAGTGAGGGTAGACACTCGTCCCCCCATTGTAAGCTCTATCTCTTTCATGGCTTGAAGATTTCCTGTGAATGTGTGCTAAGGTGTGCGAAGGTGGTGGAATACTTGGCCTCTTTTCCTATAAGAATGAATTAATGTTATGTGGAGGGAAATGAGTAAAGCGGGCATTGTGGATTCCTCCATCATGATGTATCAGGTCATGTTCTCTCACTGGGTGTTTATTTTGGTTTTTCTGCTCTTAATTTGGGTAGAATCGAGTTTTGAGTATTAAAATTCTTATCTTTAGGCCTAAAGGTACGGTGACAAGCCGAGCTGCAAGGAAAGGGTCTCTTATTTCATTACTTTTGGTGTGGGTCTTGAGTTCTTGATCAGTGTCCGGTATTCTTATCCTTGGGTCACTAGATTTAGGTTATTCGTGTTGGTTGTGGGTTGGTGTTGCAAGACAATGCAGCTTTAATTGTATGTAGGTGTATCAGGCTCAAAGTTTATGGTGTTCACCTAATTCAGGTCAAATATCTCTCATCAATATAGAGGGTTATGGAGGTTGTTATGCCGATTCTGCATTTTTTTCAATTCAAGGTGTTGTGTCTAGAGGTTGTGCTCATCGTTTTGGCTCATGGGTAGTGTGGGTTTATGTGGGTCTCTGTCTGAGTTTAATCATAGTGATTTTTTTTTGCATCTTGAGGAAGTTTTGCCTACATCTTCTTTTGAGGTGGTTTCCGTTTCAGAAATCGTATGTGTCTTAAGCTGTTTGGATGGTCGTGTTTGGTGGCATCTCGGTTCTAATCTTGGAGACTTTAGTCCATTCTCTTGTTTCTTTGCAGAAAGGGGAATTCATAGTAGCTTCCCAAGGTGTGCTCCTAAGGCAACAGTCATGCCACAGAGATAAATGATGAGATGTAGATGAGGGGATAGTGGTAGTGCTCCTTAGGGTTAGATAGGAGCTATATTTCTTTTCCATGGCTCGAATGCCTTCTATTTCAACATGGTTTCACTAAAGACTAGGAAAGACATCTACAAGAAAAAGACTTATGCAGGGATTGAAAGTCAATCTCATTCAAATTTAGAGATTATGGAAGATATGTCAACATGGGTTCCTAACCGTGGTCATACCATGGGTAGGAAGAAGTTATAATTAAATTTTGTGGCTATGCATTGGTAGATGAAGATCCTCTCAAGTCTAGTGTTGAAAGACATAATTTATTCTCCTCTGAGGAAGACATCAAAAAGATGCTCAAGAATCAATGTTTTTGTGTGGATAGGTTTGATTCTCGACTAGAACACGTAGAAAATCATATTGTATATGACTTAGACAATTGAGCCTTGATATAACCCTCAGGTTCTAGTGCAAGGGTCTCTACGATTATTTCCTCCTCTGAAAATGACTAGTCGTAATGGAAAGAACTATGGTGTTTTGCCTTTGACTCCTAAGTGCTTGTTCATGGCATGCGACTATGAATATTGTGGCCTTGTTTTCACTGGTCTTGGGAGAAGTTTTTGGTATAATTATTGTGTGTATTATTTCATTTTATCATGATGGTTAGTTTATGGTTCATTATGGGACTTCCCTAGCATGTTGTTGGTATGTCGAGCAACATCGTTTGGATAAATCCCCGGGACCATGCATAAGGATAAATCCCCGGGACCAGATGGGTTTCTGATATCTTTTTATAGAGCTTATTGGGACCTCATTAAAAAATATCTCATGAAAATGATACAGTGGGCACATTGGAAAAAAAAAATGGTGGATATACAAACTCTACCTTCCTAGCCCTCATACCAAAACAAAATCAGCCCTCTACCTTTTCTAGATTCAAACCTATCTCCCTCTGCAATGTCTCATACAAGATCATCACAAAAATCCTGGCCACTCGCCTCAAGCCTCACATAAACAATCTAATCTCGGAGAATCAAGGAGGATTCATATCTCAAAGACAAATCTCCGACTCCCTCCTCCTTGTTCAAGAAGCTATCCATTCCAACATATCTTGAAATGAAAAGGGCTTCATCCTTAAGCTAGATCTCGCCAATGCATTTGATAGAGTAAGGCACTCCTTTCTCTTTGTTGTTCGCAAAAAATGGGATCTGATCAAAGTTTTCTTGACTTCATTAAATCCTTCATCTCTGGGCCCTGGATATCTCCACTCATCAATGGAAGACCAACTCCATACTTCCAATCCACAAGAGGACTTCGACAAGGTTGCCCCCTCTCTCCCTACTTATTCATTCTTATGGGAGAAACCTTTAGCAAAGCTCTATATCATATGAGACGGGTGGGTCTCATCACAGGTATAAAATATGGCAATGGAGTTTGAAATATGAATCACTTCCAATTTGCGGATGACACTTTGTTAATGGGAGGAGCATCCAATATTATTGCACAGCGTTTTAAAAATGTATTGGACAGATTTATCCTCTTCTCTGGAGGCCTGATCAACCACATGAAAAGTTGTGTCTATGGCTGGAATGTTTCTAGACAATCCTTACACAGCATCGCCAATATCTTTGGGGTACCTTCTAAACAAAACTAAGATCATTTTAATTACTTAGGTATGCCGGTATGTATCAAATCCTTGAAGGTTGAGGTCTGGAACATTACTATTAATAAAATGAAGAGGATAGTTCATCAATGGGGCTCCTATTTGCTCAATCCCGCAGGTCGAGTCATCCTCCTTAAATCTGGGTTATCCTCCCTTCCCTTATATCAATTCACTCTTCTACAAGCCCCGGCCAGTGTTCATATTAAAATGGAGGCAATCATCAGACATTTCCTATGGCAAGGAAGAAAACAGGAAAAAAAAATTATAATCTCATCAAATGGAATTAAGTAATTCAAGATCAGGAGCACGGAGGCATAGGAGTGCACTCTCCCAAACTCATGAATAAAACCTTTGGAGGGAAGATGGTCTGGAGATTCATCAATGGGAACCAGACTTGGTGGAAAAAAGTGTTGGAAGTCAAATATTTAAATTTTTCCAGATAGCAACTCCTGCAACAAGAAATCCCCAATAGATCCTGTTCCAAAATCTGGTCTTCATGTAAAAAAGCTATCCCCCTCCTAGCTCAAAACCTTTCAAAAGTGCCCAAAGGAGGAAACTCTATTAATATTGGAATGGACTGAATTATGGGACAAAATCCATCATGGAAAGGCCAAATACTCAGAACATTCTACACTACTTCAGCAACATGGGCCTCAATTTTCTAAGTCAGTTTTCGAAATGGGATACACAGAACCATATGTGGATTGGATGGCACTTCCCCAATACTCCTCCTCACCTTGAAGAGGATCTCAGAAAATTGCAAACCCACTTACATGTGTTAGCTCCAATCAAAAAAGATAACATTAATGGATTCTGCTGGGACCCTTCAGGCAATGCCTTCACCATCAATTCAGCATATCAATACCTATGCAAAGAGAACTATCCAACGCCAATATGGCCATTTTGGAAGACAGTCTGGAAATCAGAAGCAATTCCTAAGATAAAATTTTTCATCTGGACTCTATTGAGAGGCAAAGTTCTAACCTCTGAAAACCTCAAAAAAAGAGGAGTTATAGGACCTTCTATTTGTCCAACCTGCCAAAATGCAGAGGAGTCGATCCCTCATCTCTTCATCTATTGCCCCTTTTCCAGTCACTGTTGAATAGAGCTCACCAATTATTTTAAGCCCAATAGCACTCATCTGAACTCTGTAGTTGAGCTCCTTCTTCACTGGAAAAATAGTCTTCCTTGGAAAAATAAGAAGAACAAACTCTCACGGAGGGTCTGGAACACTCTTCTGTATGTGGTCTTGTGCAATATATGGCTCTCCTGGAATAACAAGATCTTCCGTGGCAAAGAATCATCCTACAGGAAGCTCTGTAACAAAACTTGGAGTCTAGTTCTTGAAACCATTTCTACTAAAAGCAATCACAGGATCGATCCCAACGATCTGTGTGTAGAGGAAAAGATCTTCCTTCGTGAACTATTGGCCAGATTCAATAGGAATAACCCCTCCCATAAAACTCATTATAGATTTGATACCATTTGGAAAATTCAACTCAGAGAGAATGAATTCAAGAATTGGATCAAGGACAATGGCAGACCCACTCTATTTTTTGACGGTGCTTCGAAATCCAATCCAGGAATTGCTGGAGCAGGTGGCAAGATAAGAGATGAAAGTGAGGAGCTACTCTTAACTTATGAATGGAGTTTAGGCTCTCTATCCAACAACAGAGCAGAGGCCCTCGCTCTTTTTCAAGGTTTAATTCAACTGAAGAAGCTCAAAATCGAAAATTCCATAATTCTGGGCGACTCTGCAATCATAATTCATTTTATGATCCACAAATGCCCTGCCGCTAATGCACCTCTCGATAAAATCCTGAACAGATGTCGTATCCTCCTGCAAGATATGAAAGAAACCTCATTATTTTACATACTCTGAATCCACAACAGAGAAGCAGATCTTTTGGAAAATCAAGCTTGTGCTCAATCTCTGGGCCAATTGTTGTGCAATGATTCTATGTTTCAATCCCATCTGCCTTAATCATGATCTTCACTGCTATAAGATATTCCTTGATCTCCCATCCCGGCATTTCTGACCTCGCTTGTGCCAATATTACTCCTTATAGCTCCATTCTCGTGACCCCTCCGCCTTGGGCTTCTCACAGCAAGGTGCATCCTCTCCTTTACGAATCTATTTATTCATCTATCCCTTGACTTCTGCATCATACTCCTTATTCTTTGATTGTTTAGCCTCCCCGTCATGGCATCTGGTGCCCCTTCTGACCTCTTCTCCCGGGCATAGAAGTGGTTTCCAGAGCTTCTGTGTTAGTTTGCTGCATCTTCCTCCTTATTTCTTCGATTGTTTAGCCTCCCCATCGAGGCATCTGGTGCCTCTTCTGATCTCTGCTCTCAGGTATAGAGGTGGATTCCAGAGCCTCAGTGTTTGTTTGCAGGTTGGTGCATTTCAGCTTCGTCTTCGGAACCTTTGGCCTCGATCCGCTCCAATTAGCATGGATCGAAGTGAAAACTGCTTTCACTGTGCAGATTTGCAGGCAGAGCTTGAGCAAATTCACGCTCACCAGAAGACCATCAATGCCAAGTTGAAGAATGATGTTAAAGCCCTGGAGGACAGGCACCAGACTGATGTTAACTTCTTCCTCTTAAGGGTCTCTTTTCTTGAAGCTTAGTTCGACAATCTCTTAAACAAGTGCTCTCACACTGAAGAATCGGTTCAAATCCTAAAATACATGGTAGAAAAATGAATTGCCCCTAGCACTAGCTCCAACAACATAAGGAATGCGGAGAGTGAAGAAAATCCAGAGAACTCTACTGCGCACCAAATCAGCCACATAAATATTGACTAATCTGCCTCCCACATCTCAGCATGACTTTTAAACATGTATTTATTCTTTCTCAGTTTGTTTGTATCTACAAGTTCTCAATATTTTCGCTCCTCTCGAATACTAGAATCAAAGGGCATGTAATACATAGTTGTAGTTTCACTCCTCACTTTTTATCAAGCAGCTCTTCATGTAATTTTGGAGCCTCTGATCTCTTCTTTTTTTGGAATACAAACTAGCAACCGATTTTGTTAAAAAGAAAATATATATATAGAGAGAGAAAGATAATTTCTCTCCTCTTAAAGTGAAAGCATACCACTTCATTTTCTAACTGGAATAAATGTAAAATTTATTATCTAAAATGACATAAACAAGAGAGATTCCATTAGAAATTGGATCTCAAATTCCTTCAAGTCCTTTCACATGAGAGTTGTAACTAAAAATTAGATCCCAAATGTATTTAAGTTCTTTCACATGTGAAGAGAAAAAGTGATAAGTGTTAATGAGGTCATAGTGAAAGGAATAAAATTAAAGGTTAAATCATATATAATTTAGTTTTTTTAATTGTATAAAGGTTGGGTAAGTTAATATTAAGTCTTTCATGGTTGAAAAGTGAGTTTTTAGGGCTCAGTTTCTTTGTAATGCTCCTTAAAATACTAATATCATTAGTGTCAAATGTTGAGCGAGTTGTATTAAGTGTCACTAAAGAGTTGAAATAAGGGAAAATAAGAGTTGTAAGAGTTGGGACTCTAAAAATCCCAAGGACCAAGAGTGATGCGAAGCTTAAGGGTTGAGAGTTTGAAATTGGGATTGTTGAGATTTCATATATTTAGTAGTTTTCTTTGAAGTTGAATTGAAACTCCTTAAGAGTCAATACACCCAATCATATCAAGTAGTTTTCATTGAGGTTAAATTGGCACTCCTTAAGAGTTAAGACGCCCATTTTCTCTAGATTCAAGGCTTGATATTGGTATCCATAAATTTAGATGACATCAAGGAGTGGAGGATAATTTATTAAAGGGGCTAAATCAAAATTAGTTGAACATCAAGACGATGTGCTCTAAAAGAATTAGGAGAATAAAATAGTTGAGTGCATCCCAATTGGTTCTTTAACATAGTATTATCATTATTCTTATGTTACATGGCACGTTGGTCAATGTAAATATGGTTGGTGCCACATCATTTTCCACACCAATGATACATGGACCCATCATCCATGCCAAAGAGGTTGAATATGATGAATAGGAAATCCAACAATGCAATCCAAGATAACCAATTTTTGGTAACTACGCATGTGATGACAAGAGGAAGAAAATTTTGATACTCTTCTAAAGAGTTGGAATAATTTCCTTGGATGCCAAAAATATTACAACAACTTTTAATAAAGAAGGTTTTAAGAGAGCCCATAGAAAAAGATAAAATATTTAATGTTTTTTATTATTTTATACACATTGAAGCTCATAAACTCAAGGCTAGACTCAAGGCACAATATATTATTAATAATGAAACTTACTAAGATAAGCCCTAGTTGTAGAGAACATAAATAAAAACTAAAGTTACAACCCTTGAGGAAAAGCAAAGCAAAATAAAAGCAAGAATATAAGCACAAAATAAGATCTTCTAAAACCAGCTTAAGTAGACCCAAAGAAAAACTGCTCCATGAGGGCCTAAGGAAACAAATAAAAGCAATAGTAAAATTAAAATAAAATAGCAAAAATAACAAGAGCCAAGGTAGAGTGCTAACTTGAGATTATTTGTTGTACTTGGTTGAATATTAGTGTAGTCATGTTGCAAGATATATTTTTAGATAAAATGGAAGATGTCCTCACATAATTGTTTTAACTTGGTTGAATATTAGAATAGTCATGTTGCAAGATATAATTTTACATTAAGGAAGACGTTCTTGCATAAATTTTTCTTGACATGCGTGATTTTAATACGTTGCATTCAATGTGGGGTTGAAGTTTCTAAGATTTTGTTTGACACTTTTGACTTTAGTATTTAATGTGGGGTTAACATACCCTTTATAAAACAAAATTAGTGACATAATGTAAAGATCCCATCAATGATGTAACATAAATAAGCTTTGAGTGTAGCTGAAATTTTAGTTTAATTAATATAAAAATATCTCATGGATGATATAATATAAGTAATTTCTTAGTATAATCAAATTTATGGTTTGATTAACAAAATCAAATTCAGATAGACGATGTGACATAAAGAATCTCGAAATAAAATTATAATTTAAATTATATTTAATATCAAATTTTAACAAAAATATAAATTATTATGTTAACGAAAGGTACCTATATTTTAAATCCAATATATAAAGATTTTATATTATTAATATGTAATAGGGTTTATGTAAATATTATTATAATAATTATTTAATTAAAAAATAACTAAATTGAGTAAAGTTACGATAACCTTAATATTAAAAAAAAAAAAACTTAAAAGTTACTTGAGTTTAAACCAATACATAAATAACTTATGTAATATAATGGAGGGGTCTATATTTTACAAACAATGTGTAAATATTCTCCTCATCATAACATTATCCAAGTAAAAATTATTATTATATTATTTAATTATTTTTTGAAACTAAACTGAATCTAATTTGAAACAGACCCCACTTTTTTAATTAAAAAACTTATAATCAATTTATTCAAAATGAAATTTAAACATACAAGCATAGTTTACCCCGTATCTATGTCTATAATCCCTATATAACAATTTCTAATATTTTTTAGAAAAAAATGGAAATTAACGAATCTTTTTTTTTGGAAAAAAGATGGAAAATTACCCCACTTGCGAATATTAGCTCCTAAAATTTTCCCTGCTTCTCGTGTACTACATTTTGGCAACTTAATTGAAATGAAACATAACTTTGTTAGTATTACATTTACGACCACCTAAATTAAACATACTTCATGTGGCACATCAAATTCGAGGAAACATACGACGCTCCCAATAAGTGCGCTCATAGACTCATTGAAGCTCATAGACTCAAGGAAAAATATATTATTGAGCCAAGAGGCTCATTCTATAATCCAGTATGAGGGACATGTGTAAGTATATCACGTCCTCAAAACAAATAATAATAAAAAATTTGGCTCATGTTTGAGCCGAGAGGCTCATTCTACAATCCAATATGAGGGACATGTGTAAGTATGTCACGTCCTAAAAAAATAATAATAATAATTTGGCTCATATCGGCCAAAAAAACAAAAATTAAATAAAAAATTAAAAATATATTAACAAAACAATTAGCTCAGTTGTTGATATTTCACTTTCACTCTTCAAGTAATAATTACAATATTTCAATGTCTATCTCAAATAGTATAATTTTGCAGAGATAAAACATCCAATGTGCGTTATGAATAAAATATTTTAACATGAATTAATATAAAATGGCTCAATACACATGTTATGTAATCTTTATAACATTCAAAAAATGTAATTTAAACAGTAAAAAATTACACATTGTTTTTTGCACTCTAAAATAAATTTGCAACAAAAGAAATGTGATCCTTCTTAGCTCATGTTAGATCCGTGCTTTAAATGAATCTATGTTGGTTGATAATAAAACTTACAATGAGTTGGAATGATTTCCTTAGATGCTCAAAAAAACATAACAGCTTGTAATAACAAAAATTTTAAGAGAAATAAGAGAAAAAAGTAAAAAATAATTATTTTTTATTTATTTTTTTATACACATGTAAGCTCATAGACTTAAGGCACAAGCCACAGTATATTATTGATAATAAAGCCTAAAAAATATAACTTTAAAAAACGTAACTGAAGCTAAAGTTAAAACCCTGTAGGAAAAGAATAACAAAATCAAAACAAGAGTCTAAACACATAATAAAAGCTTCTATAAAACCAACATACATGAATAGACCCAAGAAAAAGAGCTCCATGATGACCTAGGTAAACCTATGAAAAAGATGGAAAACTAAAATAAACAAGGAGAGCTGCAGAGCAGTAAGTCCCTGCCTTGAGTGGGGGGCATTTATGTGAAAATCTAACGACTGCAAATGACCTTTTATTGTAATTCGCTCGAAAGAGAGCAAGCCAGCCCAACAGATCTTTCAAATGAATAACCTCATTCTAATTGTAGCCTTATAGACATATAATTGTAGCCTTACAGACAGATATCAAGGGAACCTTCGGGGCATGGGCATGATAACGCAATGGGATTTTATTTTTGATTTACATGTATAATAAACTTGCATTCTACCTCTTCGCACGAACCAACCAACCCAGCAAAAGAAGTAGTCTTCATTCAGGCCTGCAGAAGTTTTTCCCTGAATGTTGTTATAACCCCAAAAAAAAATAAAAAAATTGAAATGATATTTATAATCACAAGCATCTGCAGAAGTTTTATGATATTTATAATCACAAGCATCAGATATGACCAGAAGGACAATGAGCTTCTGACATCATTTGTGACAAAAAATGAAGATATTGTGAAAGAACAAGATATATTATAGACCAAAAGGACAACGAGCTTCTGACATCATTTGTGACAAAAAATGAAGATATGGTGAAAGAACAGGATATATTAGGAACTAGTAAATCTTGTTTAATTTGCTCAGATCAGTCAAGTGTTCCTGAAAATTCTTTTTATCTGTCCAAATTAAGTGAGCCTGATGATTAGCATCCTAGAACACAAGTGGAAAGCATGGAAACAGAGGTGATAATAGTGATAGGAATAGAGAACAATATAAAGTTTTAGACAGAGTATCTCCAGGGAACAGAACGAGTTCTTACTATGATCATCAAGCCAAAGTCAATACAGTGTGCCAATATGAAGACGAGTGTCGCGTTCGTTCTGCTTCACTCTCTTATATTTATCCTTCTTTTCATTTTATTTATGTTCATCTTTGGGAAGTTGCATACGTAGCATGTGTAGCGTACCTGTCTCCACTTATTTCACAGATTGTAACTGAGGCTGCTCAGTTTCTTTGTGTTAATGATATTGTTGTTCAAAGTGTAAAACATATGACGGCTCCTGCCAAAAGATGCCGAGAGAGTAACGTGGGCTCCGCAAATGTAATGATCAGAAAAGAAGTATGAGTGAAATAGCAAAAAACAATGTCTTTGAATATTCACATTTCACATGCATACCTGGGCGTAATAACCATCTTCTTAGCTTGTAAAGATACAAATATTTATGGTAAGTGCCATAGTGCTTGTTAATTCGATAAGTGGTAATTCAATATTTTTTCTCCTAAGAATAGGCCTGGGTTTAACAATGTGTTCAAACCTATATTTAAATTTTACACCCAAAAAAAATTAACCTTCAAAAATTTAATCTAAAAACTTGATACATCTAACATTAAGATAGATCCGAACCTGTGAACTTGTGATATAACATTAATCTAAATGTGATGTGTGTCGTGTTTTCGACTTATGATACAGTAAAACCAAGCGAAAACCATGATTTACGTAAAACCAACATATGAACCATGATTATGCACTGAGTTGCACCATAAGAAAAAATTCGTTTTCCATAAGTTTTGGATCTAGCCGTAATTATTTGTACAACGCAGTGACTCAAAAATCCTTTGGCTGTGAGCTCAGTCAATTCTAATGGCATGGCATGGGAATGAGTATGATGCCAACCCCTTCTATTGATTGCATTATGGGTAAAGTCTTAGAAATATTTATGAGTTTTGGGAAGTTAGTGGCAGATGTGAAAAACCAACGCCATTTAATTCCATGGAAGAAAAAATTTGTGCAGTACCACCAGAGGTATGGTGTCCTAACCCAAGCAGGAAACCTTGGTTTTCAGGGGGTAAGTTGGCAGGTGAAAGCACTGTGCGAGTCAAGACGACTGAAGGAGTCCATGGATCTGTTGCACGCGATGAGCTAGCTAGGAATTAGAGCAGGTTTCTACGTATATGCTTCCCTATTGCAGGGCTGTATCAATATGAAAGATTTGGCACAAGGAAAGGCAGTTCACCTCCACATGATTGATTCTGGGTACGATCCTGATACATATTTATTAACTAAAATAGTCATCATGTATGCCAGCTGTGGAGATATGGAGTATCAGTTAACTTTCAAGCTAGCTTGAGTATAGGCAGGAGTTAGCCGACCTTCTGGCCTTCGTGTAGTAATGCACTAAAGCATGGCGATATTTATGTCATTTCATTGTAATAAGGTTATGAATTATGCCAAACTCACAAAGTTTGGTAAATGATTAGCACTAAGAGTGAATCCTGAGAAGATGAAAGACTAATGAAACTTTTACAATATTTATATTATTTCATTGTAATAAGGTTATGAATTGTGCAAACTTCCATGTTAATTTCATAACCCGTACAACCAACGTGGATTACATGCAAATACAACATGCAACCACATGGATTACATGCAAAGACAACATGTGGAAACACTCGCTGAATTGTTTATATCAATTTATATATTTTTAAATTATGTACTATTGAAAACTTAAGATATGGGTTCAGTTGTTTATATTAAATTATATAATATATAAAACTTAACACATGGTCTCCACATGTATTTCTACAGTTCGACTAATGCACATGTATTTCTACCGTTACGCGATACATGCAAAAGTGGAACTAGAATCCAATCCAGGCGCTCAATTTTCCATTCAAATCGGTTGAAGCCGAGGAAAAAATTTAGTGATATTCGAACATATCTATGGGACCATTTCAAAGACAGGTTGAGAAAAAATTTGAATTGAGGTTGTTAGAAAAGAAAGAAAGAAATAAATCTTCCATGATTTTATTGCTATATGCACAGATCCATTCATAGGTGATGAGAAACAGATGCAACAATGCATAAGAAATGCTTGCAAATAATCAACTCTTGGCCAATAGTGCACATAGATATCCCTCTCCGCCATCATCACTTCGTCGGTCATCGCTGAGGTACGACGAGGTACGACAGCAGACATCGCCAGACAAAGAGTGGGTGCATGCAGAGAGTCGGCCCTCCACTGTCACCCCGAAGAGTTTTGCAAAAAACTGTGTGGCTTCTTCTCTCTGTGCTATTGAGGCGCCATGGACTTTTCTTGTTTACCCAACTCATATATATTTCAGGGATGCTGCTCTACATGGGAACCATGTTATTAGATATGAGCCGCATCATTAAATATTGCCTGAAACCCAAATTGTTCGAAAACCTTTGGCCCTCATTGCAAGCCGACAACGCCACTTACGGTGGGGTTCGTTTTCTTAAATTTTCAGTTATTTTTTTGGTTTTGCGGGAATTAAAATGCTGTGTCATTTCTTCCCCTTTCCAATTTTCTTTTTGTGTTTGAATCCAGATAATAGGTTCAGTAATTACATATTTATTTAAAGTAGATCGAAATTTAGAGAGATTCCTTTAATTTTGTAGAAATAGAAACACTCTTTCTGTAAGTGTTTGAATTCGAGAAAACACAGAGATATAGAGCGAACTTAGAGATACAAAGCGTGAGATGTGCAATGAAACCCTAATAGAGAATGGTGATGGCTAAATACAGACTATTTTTGCAATACAAGCCATATGGTCAAAGAGTAATCTGTTGGAGAGTAATCTGCTACTATATCAATTGAACCAAAATTAAAAGTTAAAAATCCTTTATAACATAGATAATTACTACTATTGAATCTATGAGAATTTTCTTATTGTTCCTAATTTTCTCATTGTTTCTAAAATTAGTTGCAACCCCATAAACATCTTTTTGTTGAGAGAAGGAAAGACTCTTCAAAGAATTATAACACACAAGTGTAAATATTCGTCAAAATTAGCTAAATTACCGCGAATTTTGTTTCTTTGCTTCTTATACTACCTTTACATAGCCACAATTATGTAGTAGTAAGAGACTCACATGATCAACTTGTAGATAAACTTGCAAATAAGAGGCAAACTCTCCATATGTAGAGCAACAAGAGTGAAAGAGGTAATAGTTAGGTGCCCCGCCATGGCTTTATGCTTGCTTTTGCTTCTTTGACCTGCTGCTGCAGCCCTGCAGCCATGGCTTGGTGCTTGCTTTTGCTTCTTTGACCTGCTGCTGCAGCCCTGCAGCCATGGCTTGGTGCTTGCTTTTGCTTTTTTTCTTCTCTGACCTGCTGCAACCAAGCAACCATGGCTTGTTGTTTTTTGTGCTTCCTGCTGCCATGGCTTGCTTCTTGCTGTGCTTGCTGTTTGACCTGCTACTTTGCTGTTGCCTGTGCTTCGTGGCCTAGTCCTGCTAGTGCATAACTGCACTTGCCTGTTTAGTAATGCAATGGTAAGTAATGACGAAGAGGAGGAGGGATACTTTAGAAGTGACCTGCAAACCCAAGTACAAGTGGCTACACGATACTGTACCACCAGCCCGGTTGTGTGCAGCCTCCTTGATACTGACAATATTAGATAATATTAGATAATATTACAAGTTGAACATGAAATAAAAGAGTTTGGAGTAAGCTATTTTCTACAAATTAATTTGCAAACATAAAATGTTTGCTAACTAATGTTAGCATTACATAATACAAACTAAAAATTCCTTGAGAAACTTTGTATCAATGGACATTTAGCCTAGGTTTCAATAGCCCTTGCCTCGATATGAAGCCAAATAAGATGGCAAGTAAGTTGATTGGTGTTTGAAATTATTCCATAAATTTGATTCGTTAATAAAGTTTGAGCGCTTGAAAAGTTAGAATAGCCGAGACATAAATTAATGCTACAGAGATCGTTCTGATTACTATAGTCCCTGCCATGCCGCCGGCGGCAGGGACTAATAAGAAGAACCAAGGTAGACTCAGATAATTTTTGAGATTGGTTAAATATTAGTGGAGTCGTGTTGCAAAATATTTTTTTACATAAAGGAAGACGTCCTTAACATAATTTTTTCTCGTGAGTGATTTTAATACATTCCTATCAGATTTCGACACCTCTCTGAATGAAAAATGGTGATGTAATGTAAAAAATATCTCATTAATGATGATCTCCTCAAAAATCTTTGTCGAACATCAAATGCAAGTCAAATTATAATTTCATTTGAAGTTTCTCAACATTACATTATAACATGTGGCATTATTATAAGGGTGCTAATAGCTTCATTATGTTACATCATTAATGTGAGTGTTATGTGACATCAAAACATCTTTGGATATCCACTAAGTGATTCTTTATGTTACATTACTAATTTTCAACTTCTAGATATCATCCAAACCATAACCTGACATTAATTACAAAAAGCAAAAGTGTCCTAGGAAATAAATAAATTTTCAAAACTTCAACCTTACATTGAATACAATTGGTTGATTTTTTTTTATTTGATTTCTTTTATTTAAATTAAAATAAATATTCCTAGATGGGTATGTTAACGTTGTGTAGGCTGAGAGATTCTTCCACCCCATTGGAGGTGATGGGAATTTATATCTCTAACAAAATTGCGTGTTAGTGCATGCATGGGTATGCAAGGTATGGTTTATTAAATGCAGTATGTGAGTCTCGGTTCGTAGTGCATAGTGTTGGGGTCTAGATGGAGGTGAGGGTAAACACTCGACCCTCCAGTGTAGTTTCTATCTTTTTCCTGGCTTGAATATTTCATGTGAAGGTGTGCTAATGTGTGTGGAGGTGGTGGAATACTTGGCCTCTTTTCCTACGAGAATGGATCAATGTTCTGTGGAGGGAAATGAGTATGGTGGGCTTTATGGAGTTCTTCATTGTGATGTATCAAGTCATGTTCTTTCACCCGGAGTTTATTAGTTTATTTTGGTTTGTCTGCTTTTAATTTGGTTATAATCGAGTCTCAAGCATTAAAATTCTTATATTTAGGCCTAAAATTATGGTGACAAGCCGAGCTACAAGGCAAGGGTTTCTTATTTCGTTACTTTTGGCATGGATCTTGAGTTCTTGGTCAGTGTCTGGTATTTTTATTCTTGGGTCACTAGGTTTAGGTTCGTCAGGTTGGTTGTGGGTTTTATTGCAAGACAATGGGGCTTTAATTGTATGTATGTGTATCAAGCTCAAAGCTTATGGTGTTCGCCTAATTTAGGTCAAATATCTCTCATCAGTATAGAGGGTTGTGGAGGTTGTTATGACAATTCTGTGAATTTTTCAATTCAAGGTGTTGTTTCAAGAGGTTGTGCTCATCGTGGTGACTCCTGGGTTGTGTGGGTTTATGTGGGTCTTTGTCTAAGTTTAATCGTAGTGGGTTTTTTTTGCATCTTGAGGCAGTTGTGCCTACGTCTTATTTTGAGGGGGTTTTCATTTCGGCGAGCGCAAGGGGGTTTCACTCAATGAACCTCTGACATATCACGTGCATTCGTGTTATATTAAACAATGCCCTTAATTTGACTACATATTTGAAAATACCTCTAAAAATCACATTATTTAACCCCCTACCAATATGAACCCAATACACCTTCCCAATTTAAAAAACCCTACTTTCACTAAATATTGTAGATATATTTTTTTTATTAAAATATTTTATAGCTCTTTATATTTTTTCATTAACTTTGAGCTCCATTTTTATACTTGCCAATATAAAAACCCTTTACCCCCTATATATCCCGCAATATATTATATCATTTTTTCCTCAATATATATCCTCCAATATGAACCCACGTGGTATGGTATTGCTCTCACGGTGAAGCCCCTGTGGGTGAGGGTATGTTTCTTAATCTATTTGGATGGTCATGTTGGGTGGTGTCTTGGTTCTATTGTTGAAGACTTTGGTTCATTATCTTATTTATTTGTGGAAAGGGGAGTTCATAGTAGCTTCCCAGGGTGTGATCCTAAGGCAACAATCATGGTGCAGAGGTAAAGGATGATATGTAGATGAGGGGATAGCAATAGTGCTCCTCAGGTTTAGAGAGGATGTAGAATCTTTTTTCATGACTCGAATGCCTTCTATTTCAACGCGGTTTCACTAGATACTAGGAAACCAACTGCAAGACGAAGACTTATGCAGGGATCGAGTGTCAATCTCATTCAAATGTAGAGATTATGGAATGTATGTCAACATGGGTTCCTAACGGTGGTCATACCAGGGGTAGCAAGAAGCAATGATTAAATTCGGTGGCTTTACATTGGCAGATGAAGGTCCTCTCGAGTAAAGTGTTGAAAGATATAATTTCTTCTCCTCGAAGGAAGACATCAAAAAGATGCTCAAGAATCAAAGTTTTTGTCTCAATAGGTTTTATTCTCGATTAGAACACGTAGAAAATCATATTGTTTATGACTTAGACAATTGAGACTTGATAGAACCCCAAGGCTCTAGTGCAAGGGTCCCTATGAATATATCCTCCTCTGAAAATGACTAGTGACCATGCAATATGGTTTCAATGGCTATGTTTTTTTATCAATGTCTCTAGGCGTAATGGTAAGAACTATGGTGTTTTTCCTCTAACTCCTTAGTGCTTATTCATGGCATGTGACTATAAATATTGTGGCCTTGTTTTCACTGGCCTTGGGAGAATTTTGTGGTCTAAGTATTGTGGATATTATTTAATTTTACCATGATGGTTAATTTGTGGTTCATTATGGGACTTCCCTTGCGTGTTGTTGGTATGTCTAACAATATCATTTGGATAGAAAGAAAAGGGCCTTTATTGCCATTGTGGTGTTTGTATATGATGCATTTGCAGTGGCATTGTGGTGTCTATATATTATAATATATTTGTATGTCTGGTTAGTCTCAGAATACAATGGAACTGGGTGAATATATTGGTGTTGGCTTCAGCGCATACTCTAGTTGAGTTCTTCTCCTCTAGTTTTTTCTCATATTTGTTTTAGAAGTTAGTCCCTTCACTGTAAAAGTTGGAGAAAGAAAAGAAAACCCATGAGAGGAATTTCTAGAATATCTATGTAAACATGTTTCGTTAAGTAATACAAATGTTTCAATTCAAAATAATAACAATAATAATAATAATCATAATCATAAATTAAAATAAATATTTTTTAAAGCTTTTTGTTTATATATATATATATCCTCTTAAAGTAAAAGCATACCACTTCGTTTTCTAACTTTAATTAATGTAAAATTATTATCTTAAATATAAATAAAACAAGAGAGATGTGCCTAGGAATTGGATCTCAAATGCCTTTGAAGTCCTTTCACATGAGACTTGTAACTCAAAATTAGATCCCAAATGTCTTTAATTCCTTTCACATGTGAAGAGAAAAAGTGATAAGCGTTAATGATGTCATAGTGAAAGGAATAAAATTAAAGGTTAAATCATATATAATTTATTTATTTATTTTAATTGTAGAAAGGTTGGGTAAGTTAATATTAAGTCGTTGAAAAGTGAGTTAATATGAAGTTTCAAATATTAGGGCTCAGTTTCTTTGTAATTCTCCTTAAAAGCCTGAGATGACTAGTGTCAAATGTCAAGTGAGTTGTATTAAGTGTTGAAACAAGGGAAAATAAAAGTTTGTAAGAGTTGGGACTCTAAAAATCCCAAGTACCAAGAGTGATGAGAAGCTTAAGAGTTGAGAGTTTGAAATTGGGATTGTCGAGATGTCATAGTAGTTTTTTTTAAGTTGAATTGACACTCCTTAAGAGTAAATAAACCCAATTATATGTAGTAGTTTTTATTGAGATTAAATTGGCATTCCTTAAGAGTTAAGGAACCTAGTTGCTGAGGCTTGATATTGGTATCCATTAAGCTAGATGGCATTAAGGATTGAGAATAATTTATTAAAGGGGCTAACCCAAAATTAGTTGAACATCAAGATGATGTGCTTTCAGAGAATTAGGAGAATAAAAGAGTTGATGACATCTCAATTGGTTCTTTAACATAGTATAATCATTCTTCTTATGTTACATGGCACGTTGGTCAATATAAATATGGTTGGTGCCACATCAGTTTCCACACCAATGATACAGGGACCCATCATACATCCCAAAGAGGCTAAAGATGATGAATAGGAAATCCAACAATGAAAAGCCAAGATAACCAAATTTGGGTAACTATGCATGTGATGACAGGGGGAAGAAGATTTTGATACTCTTCAAAAGAGTTGGAATAATTACCTTGGATGCAAAAACAATTATAACAACTTATAATTTAACGAAGGTTTTAAAAGAGAATGGAGAAAAAGATAAGGCTTATTGTTTTTTATTTTTTTTATAAGCATTGAAGCTCATAAAATTGAGGCTAAACTCAAGGCACAATATATTATTGATAATGAAACTCACTAAGATAAGTCCTAGTTGAAGAGAACATAAATAAAAACTAAAGTTGCACCCCGTAAAGAAAAGAAAAGAAAAATCAAAGCAAGAATATAAGCACAAAATAAGATCTTCTAAAACAAATTTAAGTAGACCCAAATAAAAACGACTCTACGAGGGCATAAGGAAACATTTAAAAAAAATAGTAAAAATAAAATAAAATAGCAAAAATAACAAGAGCCAATATAGAGTGTTAACTTGAGATTATTTCTTGTAGTTGGTTGAATATTAGTGTAGTCATGTTGCAAGATATATTTTTACATAAAAAGAAAGATGTCCTTGCATAACTTTTTCACCTTATTGAATATTAGAGTAGTCATGTTGCAAGCTATAATTTTACGTAAAGGAATATGCCTTTGCATAACTTTTTCTTGACATGAGTGAGTTTAATAAGTTGAATTCAATGTGGAGTGGAAGTTTCCAAGATTTTCTTTAACACTTTTGACTTTAGTATTTAATGTGGGGTTAAGATTTTGATACCCTTTATGAAAGAAAATTAGTGATGTAATATAAAGAACCCCATCAATAATAGTGTAACATAAAAAATCTTTGAGTTTTCTTTAACACTTTTTAGTATTTAATGTGGAGATAAGATTTTGATACCCTTTATGAAAGAAAATTAGTGATGTAATGTCAAGAACCCCATCAATAATAGTGTAACATAAAAAAAACTTTGAGTTTTCTTTAACACTTTTGACTTCAGTATTTAATGTGGGATTAAGATTTTGATACCCTTTATGAAAGAAAATAAGTGATGTAATGTAAAGAACCCCATCAATAATAGTGTAACATAAAAAAGCTTTGAGTTTAGTTGAAATTTTGGTTTAATTAATATAATAATTTCTGATAGATGATATAATATAAATAATTTCTTAGTACATTCAAATTTATAGTTTGAATGACAAAAACAACTTCACATAGAGAATGCAGCATAAAGAATCTAGAAATAAAGTTATAATTTAAATTGTATTTAATATCAAGTTTAAACTAAAATATAAATTATTATGTTAACAAAGGTGCATATATCTTACATCTAATATATAATTTTTATTATTATTTATTATGATTATATTGTTTATATAAAAATAACTATAATAATTATTTAATTAAAAAGTGTAATTAAATAAATCAAATTAAGATAACCTTAGTATTAAAAAAATTTAAAATTTACATGAGTTTAAACTAATAATTAAATCTTTTACTTAATATAATAATAATTCTATATTTTAATTAAAAAAAGTAATTAAATTAATCAAATTAATAACCTTAGTATTAAAAAATCTTAAAATTTACCTGAATTTAAACTAATAATTAAATCTTTTAATTAATATAATAAAAAGTCTATATTTTAAAATCAATGTGTAAAAATTCTACCCATCGTAACATTATCTTTATGATAAAAAATATTATAATATTATTTAATTATTTTTTTAAGCTAAATTGAATCACATTATCCCAATTTTAAATAAAAACAAAATTTTAATTGAAAAATTATATTCAAAATGCAATTTGAACATACAACAGTACTTGATCCGATATCTATGCACCTACATTTTCTGGACTTTTCATGTACTACATTTTGGCAACCTAAATAAAACGAAGTTTAACTTTGTTAATCTTACATTTAAGACCACCTAAATTAAACATGCTTCCTGCGTCACATCAAATTCGAGGAAATGCACAACGCTTCCAACCAGCGCGCTCATACACTCAAGGCACAATATATTATTGATAATGAAGCTTACAAAGCGTTGGAATGATTTCCCTAGATACCCAAACAAATATAAATACGTGTAATAACACTACTGGTAATAACAGGTTTTGAGAGAGTTTTGAAAAAGAGATAAATAAAAAAAGTCGACAAACTTAGTGAATCACAATAGTGCGATGTCTACTCGACAAACTTAGTGGATCACAACTTCACAGCTGATATGACACACCGAATCTGTGGCGTGTGAAAACAGGTGGATGAAAACGTGATGTCTTTTATTATTAGGCAAACTCTATGGATACAGCTGACTGATATGACATAAATATACTTTTTGGTCTGAACACTCAATGTGGGGTGGAAGTTTCCATGATTTTCTTTAACATTTTTGACTTTAGTATTTAACGTGGGGTTAAGATTTTGATACCTTTATAAAAGAAAATTAGTGATGTAATATAAAGAACCCATCAATAATAATGTAACATAAAAAAACTTTGAGTTTTCTTTAATACTTTTGACTTTTGACTTTACTATTTAATGTGGGGTTAAGATTTTGATACCTTTTACTCGACAAACTCAGTGGATCACAACTTGACAGCTGATATGACATGGCGTGTGAAAACAGGTGGATGAAAACGTGATGTCTTTTTATATTAGGCAAACTTTATGGATACAACTCACTGATATGACATAAATATACTTTTTGGTCTGAACACTCAATGTAGTCTAGTG
>JAXQQM020061168.1:0-49289 GCA_034641835.2 Pinus albicaulis | reverse complement strand
AGAAAAAAATGCAGCTTTTATTAATCCTATTGCTATTTTTTTCCCATATTTTCTATGAAATTATTGATCAATTTCAATGGAAGATTCATCTGAATAACTAAAGTGATTGGAAAATTTAAAGAATGAATTTTTTCAAGGGGTGAATGTTAATATGCCTGCAATGAATGCTTGTTAGTCAATACTATTACATGAAAAATATTCCTTTCATATATTATTACTTATGCCACAAAGACAACTTGAATCATATTAGACTTCCTATGGAGGAAATCAACTCTAGATGCAGCAATATGGAGTGCACATATGGTAGATTTAAATGAGGTCTATTACTTTCATAGACAATCAATAATCTTCAAATCCCTTTCCCACAAAAAAATTGCATCTCCTTGGATATAGATATAGTGAAATGAAGTTTTCCTATGTCAAAGTGTAGATCAGACCAAGGCCCCTAATTGATATATGGACCTTGAATGTACATGAAGCTGCAAAAGCCTTTCAACAGCCTCCTAGTAATTTAGAACAAATTTATTTTTCTAAGATATATCTCGTGTCCTTCAGTGGAGTTTATCTCTAATGCCAAAACTTCCTCAAGTGTTTTACCTTTTTTCTTAGAATCATTTTCAAAAGACCAGTTAAAGCATACTGCAATGATTCTCAGAATCATTTCTCTTGTATTTCCAAGAGATATCAAAGAGTCCTTAAGTGCAGTTTATCTATAATGCCAAAAGCTCCTCAAGTGTTTCACCATTTTTTTACAATCGTTTTCAAAAGGTCATTTCTTAAAGCATACTACAATGCTTAGAATCATTTTCAAAAGGTAATTGGGTCACAGTATGGAATATGCATGTCCAATGGGCTATTTAAGCATACTGCAATGCTTTTAGTCATTTTCAAAAGGTAATTGGGTCATAGTATGGAATGTGAACTTACAATGGGCTATTTATGAATATCTGTGAGCATAACTACCCTTGTAGACAGGTTTGATATCTCTTGAGGACATTTTAACCAATGTCCATCACGGATTTTGGGGCTTTAAAGGGTATTTTAGGGTTCAGATTTCTTAATAAGCAGGGTTCAAGGTTTAAAGCCTTCACATTTTGGTATAATGCATTTAAAGTTTTAGGGTCTAAGATTTAAGATGTAGGATGAACTAGCTCAAGGACATTGGATAATGCTACTAACCTAAGGTCAACATATCAATGCCCAAAACACTTGTGAAGTCTAAATGCCAAAGGTCTATCTTACATTGTGGTCTATGTGTAATTTCAATGTCAATGGAGGTTGAATGTGTCAATGTTAAGACCAATACATCATGGCAATATGTCAATGTATCAAACTTCATCAAATATGATATCTCAGTCAAGTATACTCAAATTTCAAGGTCATATCAGTGTAGGGTAGATAGGTTCACTATCTATATGTAATAATGTCCACAAATTTGATGCACAAATCAATATTTCAGGGTCACATAAGGTAAGTGTTATGGCACTATGTTTTGGTTCATAATTGCAATGAGAGGTTTTGGTTCATTACTTCTCACATGTTATAGCATTTCCAGAACCTAACATGGCACACTATCAAATTTCTACCTCTCTTTTATGTTGCTTACTATGCTGCTAAAATTAATATAAAATCTGATTAGCACAAATAATATACAATCAGCACAAGACTACTTAAGGCCAAGAGAAAATCCTTTAGGTTTCAGTGTGCCTTAAGTGCATAACCTACTAAAGACTCTTTTTAAATCTAAACAAAAAACTCATCTCACTGATAATTTCTCTGAACAAAAGCATCCCAAAAAGTTCTCTAGCTACCCTTGTAAACCTGTTGATAATTGAGCATGCACCCAGAATGGCCAGCAAAACCAACAAGAATGCAGTCCACACACATACCCTGTGTATAATCAGCAGAGTACCTGTAGTTATTTAATGTGAATGCACACTTATTTGCATAAATATCTATTTTTATTAATAAAATAACTACACAAATACATCGTACATCATAAGGATGTTAGCACAGGACTTAGTGAGGAGACTATTTCCAAGTGTTTAGAGAAAAGCTTGTACTCCTCAAAAACAGAGTATGCTTCTCAGAGTATGGATATCGAAGTCAAATGCAGCATTTTCTAGGTATTTATAATATCTGTGGGGATGACTTGTCTTTGAATGCAGTAACTAATATATGTCCACTTCTTGTCCATAAGTCTTGAAACGCTGCCAGCTGGAATTATCAATTTACAATTTCACACCAAGTTACCTTATATTTTTCAAGGAATAATGCAAACATCACCGAAAAAGAGAGTAATCAGTAAGATTATCAAAGAATGAAGCAGGCTTGGACTTTAAAATTTGTTTGTAGATTTATAGGTTTAGTTGGTAGTTTTAAAGTGTAAAATTTTCTCCCTCTTTAGATTCAAAAACATATGGAAACCCTTGCTTCTGAGAGTATGAAAATGATGGTATGAATTGTTTATACAAGAAGAGTATGAAGAAAGATATGAGCTGGGCAGTTTAAAGTGCAGTCACAGTTATCACGAGGCCTGCATCAAGCAGTGGTTGCTTTAGAAAAACAAGTGTCCAGTCTGCAATATTTCTGTCATTTCATAGCAGGAAAATTCTGGTTTGCTGCATTTTTTTTTCTGTTTCTGTTAGGCAAATCTTAGGATCAGTGCTTTGATGAAGCAGCAAGCCCTTCCCTTGATTTTCTTTCCTTGGGCTGGTGTTTAAACTTTTAGAAAATCATGTACATGTAAATATCCTTTGTGCAACCTGCATTCTCATGACTATTCCTTTGATAATGTTCTTTTGTTTTTCTAGTAAATTATGCTTATAATATTCCTTCTACAGATATGACTAGCGTTAACCATATGCAACTTCCCCTTTGTTAGGAGCTTTGTCAAACTATTAACCATATGCAACTTTGTCAGAATGTGGTCCAACACTACCAACTCCCTAATGAACTTGGAATCTTAGAAAATTGTATTGAATATCAATGTGTTTGAAATGGTCATGACACATTGGATTTTCATAGAGCTTGATGTAACTTTGATTCTCACAAGAGACAATATTGGGCTTCAACAAGTGATTGGTTGACTCTACAATCAAGTTGCAAATCTAGATAGCTTCATAATAAGTATATGAAACTGCCATATACTTTGCTTCAGTGGAACTGAATGCAATTGTTTCTTGCTTCTTGTTGATTTGATAAAAATGAATTATAAAATGATAATAATGATGTTTAAAATGAGCCTTATGATGGTCTAATTATACACATTGATTGTTCACGAGGTGTTAGGGGTATGTTTATAACATCAATGCCCTTGAAAGTTTTGTCTTGAAAGCACAGTAATTAGAATTTTCTTTAGTTAAGCACATTTTTGTGGTGGAATGAAGTTTATTATATATCTATATATACTTTGTAGAGGTTTGAATTTGTTTGTCCTTTGAGTGTTGGTGAGGTTTATTTGTATTTTTTGCATCATAGTCTAAAGTCTTTTGATGTGATTGTTTAACATGAAAGCTTTATGCTTATTGGCAATATATTTGAAATACCTGCATGATCAAGAAACTGTTATGGTTAATTAAATTACTAATTAGGTACTACAGAAAGAGGATGATGCTGAGAGGGCTTGCCTGGGTGACTCTGGGAGCGACCCGAAGGTGGTCAGAAAAATCTCTTCTAAGTCACAAATGTGAAGAGAAAAAACTGGTGATGTATATGTGGTTTCTCAACCTGGGCTATATGGAAAATCTTGGCAGAGAGTGTTTACCTTTCCGTGTCTTCTCGAAAGTAGTTTGTCTACTCACAGAATAAGATCACTACATGTAGGTGATGGTTCTATAGTAAGTTCTCAGCCTTATCTTCAGAATGGCTAACATAGAGGATCAGGTTTGAATACAGGATATAATTTGATGAATTTGGAGATTTAGAGTTAAAGAAAAATTTCACATTCCTTAGGTCTAGCCCCATTAGGTCACCTAGGGCAACAATTTCCTAGGAATCTAGCTAGAGGAAAACTTATATCTCCTAGAGACAGTTGCGTTGTTGGGTACCCTCACTCTCCTCAAAACTTGGGCCAATTCCGACGGTGGAATATTCAGATACCTCAAGCCCTAGCTCTAGGATCAAGTTTTTCCTAGGTGGTCCCAAGGATAGAACCTAGTAGGATCAATTTGACCTATCGAAGTAAAAACTCTTGTCTGATCCTTTGCCCTCACCTTGTCCAGTATAGGAACATCATTGGTTGCTAAATTCCATCCCCGAACCTGGGCTGGGTCCACTTGGCCCCGTGTGGTCCCATTTGGTGTCAAAGGCCTTTCATCAAGGGCCATTTGGGAATCCAAGTTCCCAAAGGATTTTAGGGATTGAGAACTTCCTTCATAAGTCTTATTCTTCTCCCTCAACCCTTCAATCCCCCTCTTCTCTCCCTAGAAGATAAATTCACTTACTTAGAAGGAAAGAAAGTCCCACTCTTTATTTTATCTTAGAGAAAGGGTTTCGAGGGTCACTTCCCACCTACTCATTGACCTATACTCTACAAGTGACTTCCTAAATTACCGAGACTCCACCCATTGGTAAAATTCTATGAAGAGCACGGAGCCTTAGTTGTGTTGACAATGGGCTAAGCCTCCATCGTTTCCCTTGTCCTAGCAAGAGTGCTGCCTCCTTTGCCATCAATGACAATATTTCCAACACCTCCTACGGTGCATATAAATGCTATTTCTTCCTCCAAGGCTCCTCTTCGAAGAGAGTTCTTTAAAACTCATTATTTTTCGGACCCTTGGACCTTACCTTCCCCTACTACCACATTAGTGGAAGGTCAAGTGGGTGGAATGGCATTTCCAATGTCTGCAGCTGATATTGCTTATCAGTCCATTTTTGACTCTGCAGACTCCATTCCAGCTTCTCTTTCACCCGAGGAATTGGATGGTGATGTGGCTCCGGCTTGGACTATTGATTCTTCTTCTGCCCAAGATTGCCTTGATACCACTCTTCCATCTGAAGAGGCAATTCTGGAAGCCATGACTGGTGTAGAGAGACCGTGGGATGATTTTCATCATCGGTCTTATTTCTTACCTGAGTTAAGCGAAGTTGAGTCAAGTTTTCCAAGTCCTCCGTCTCCTGGTCCTGTTCGCCCAGTCTTGAACCCTTTAGCACCAACACAGGTTTATGCTGAATGGAACATGGCTGTGATTTTGCCTACTATCCCGGTGAACATTTCCAGGGATCCCAACATTATCGAGAATGTCTTCATTGGAGCTGAATGTTCCCGTGAAGAGGTTCAAATTTACACTGAACTCTTTAAAGACTATAGGGATGTCTTCGCTTGGTCTTATGAGGAAATGCCTGGCATTGATCCTGTTAAGTCCCTATATTAATAGTGTAGCCCCTTATTATGTTAGTGTAGCCCCCCTTATTGTTATTATTGTACCCCTGTAACCCCCATATTGTTATTATTGTGCCCTTACATTATTATTGTTAGGTCGGCTAGGATTACATTGTGCCCCCACTAGGATTATATTGTGGCCCCATGGACTCCTATATATAGAAGGAGGTTTTGTTCATTTGTATCATCCAAGAATTGTTCATTTATGTAATGTATTGGAGGTTTCCCCCTCGAAGTGGCTTATTTCTAAGGCGTTAATATCTCTTTTCTTCTATTTTTGGAGCTGGTTACACAACATTTGGTATCAGAGCTTGGGATTCTAGGGTTTCGCTGCTCCAAACAGGTCATCGTGGCATTTTCGCTATAACTTTTTTTCTACGAAGTTTCAGAAGCTGAAATTGTTAGGGTGCGAAGCTGAAATCCTGAGGAAGATTTTCTAAAAATTTCAGATCTTGGTTCGCAATATTTGCGGAGATATCATCTGTGGAAGTTAGGTCTTTGTTCAAGCTCCTAAACAGGTCATCGTGGCATTTTCGCTATAAAAATTTTTCTACGAAGGTTCAGAATCTGAAATTTGTATGGTGCGAAGCTGAAATCCTGAGGAAATTCGTCAAAAAATTTCAGAGCTTGGTTCGCAATATTTTTGGAGATATGATCTGTGGAAGGTAGTGCTTTTTCAGGCTCCTGAATTTTATCTCAAAGAGGTGATCGTGGAAAAAGTTCAATAACTCTCTCTCTGGGCATCGGATTGGAGTGCCGTAAAAAGAGTTTGCAAGTACACAGATTGTATTTTCTTGGCTATCAATTTCAGAGACAAAGGACGAAACAGTGACACGTGTCACGTCATACAAGTTCGCTCTACTGAACCAGTACAGAATTAGGTCATTGTGGGAGATTGGACACAACTTTGTCTTGGGGAATCAAAATTAGATCAGAACTGTGGCATTTGAAAGAAGTTTCAGAGGGCTACTACAGGGCTGAATTTCAGATGTTGAAGATTTTCAATTACAGAGATAATTCAATTTAAATATAAAGATCCTCAAAGAAAGTAAAAGGTGTGTATTGTTTTTCCGAATTGCATAAGTCTTGTTTGAAGAATCAAGTTGAATTGATTCCAAGGAAATATTGTAGAATAGATATCAATATTGGATTCTAAAATGGTGCCCAAAAATAATTCTATACCTATTAATCCCTCAAAAAGCTATACTATAACGCATGAAGAGGAAGAGTTGCAGTATGAGATATCAAAATTACAGTACCAAGTGCAACAAGTTTCAATCTTACGAAGAGCAATTGAAGATGAAATAGATGGTTTAAAAGCAGAAATGGAGGCTAATTTGGATGGTTTGAAGGATCAAATAATAGCAAATATGGATTATAAATCAGAGGAAGATCACATCGAGCATCAACAACAAGTTCTCCAACTCTCAAAGGATAACCCAAATTTGGTGCAGAATCTAATGAAACAACAGGAAGATCAACATGACATTGAAAGAAGTTATGAAGCAGTCATAGAAACAAGAACTCGACAAGTACGATCAATTTCAGAGTATCTCAGCAAGTGGAAGAACTTTCTTGTAGAAGATTTCACATGGGAGGATGAGAATTTTATACAGAAGCATCAAGAAATAATCAAGCGTTGAGGACAACACTTGTTTGAAGGAGAGGGGCATGTTAAGTCCCTATATTAATAGTGTAGCCCCTTATTATGTTGGTGTAGCCCCCCTTATTGTTATTATTGTGCCTGTAACCCCCATATTGTTATTATTGTGCCCTTACATTATTATTGTTAGGTCGGCTAGGATTACATTGTGGCCTAGGATTATCGGCCAGGATTATAATGGACTCCTATATATAGAAGGAGGTTTTGTTCATTTGTATCATCCAAGAATTGTTCATTCATGTAATGTATTGGAGGTTGCCCCCTCGAAGTGGCTCATTTCTAAGGCGTGAATATCTCTTTTCTTCTCTTTGGAGCTGGTTACACAACAGATCCATCTATTGTCCAGCATGAGATCAAGACTTACGAAAATGCTAAGCCGGTGAGGCAAAAAATTCGTCCGGTCAATCCTAGGAAGGCAACAGCTATCAAAGCTGAGGTTGAAAAGCTGCTTAAGGCGGGATTCATTTTCCCTGTTCCTTTGACTGAATGGGTTTCAAATCCTGTTCCGGTAGATAAAAAGCAAGGAACCATTCGAGTTTTCATAGATTTCAGAGACCTAAATAAAGCATGTCCTAAAGATAATTACCCCACGCCATTTATCGATCAAATCATTGACGAGTGTGCCGGTAATGAGATTTTCTCCTTCATGGATGGTTTTTCGGGATATAATCAAATTACTATCCGTCCTGAAGATCAACATAAGACTACATTTATTTGTCCCTGGGGTACTTTTGCATACAAGAAGATGCCTTTTGGTCTTAAAAATGCTAGGGCTACCTTTCAGCGGGCCATGTCTTATGCCTTCCACGACATCAAAAAGATTATTGAGGCATACTTGGATGATTTAGCTGCTCATTCTCGCAAGAGGATGGATCGTCCCGGTCACCTCCGTCAGATATTTGAAAGATGTCGTTTCTATAAGATTAGATTGAATCCGAACAAGTGCGTTTTCGCGGTTACATCTGGTCGGTTGTTGGGATTTATTGTGTCTAGAGAATGGATAAGGGTAGATCCCTTCAAGGTTGAGGCAATACTTCGGTTGCCTCCCCCGTCCTCTATCCGTCAACTTCAAAGTCTTCAAGGAAAGGCTAATTTTCTACGGAGATTTATCGTCAATTATGCTGAAGTCACAAAGGGATTTATGAGATTGTTGAAAAAAGGAATCCCATTTCTTTGGGATGACTTTGCTCAACGCTCATTCGATGCTTTGAAAAAAGCATTGACCTCTGCTCCTTTATTGAGTCCACCTGATTATAGCAGGGATTTCCTTTTGTATTTGGCAGCAGCAGAATCTACTATCGGTATGGTTCTAGTTCAGGAAGATGATGCTCTTGCAGAGCATGTTATATACTACCTTAGTCGAGGCTTGGTAGGTCCTGAACTCCGGTACACTCCGATAGAAAAGTTAGCCTTAGCAGCAGTCCATGCTGTGCAGCGACTCCGACATTACATTATTCTTCGAAAAACCTATGTTTTGGTAGCAGCCAATCCATTTCAGTTTGTCCTCAGTAGGCGAGTGATTGGAGGCAAATACAATAGATGGATTGTGATTTTGCAGGAATTTGATCTTGAATTTATGTCTGCCAAGTCCAAGAAATCATTGGTTTTCGCAGAATTGATCTCCGAGTTGCCCTGTGGTGAAGAGATAGTCTATGATGAGTCCTTTCCGGATGAACATTTATTTCTTATCTCTACGGGAGATCCTTGGTATGGAGATATCATTGTATATCTTCAGACTGCGAAGTTTCCCTCTTCTTTTTCGAAAGATGAGCGTCGTAAGTTGCGTCACTTAGCTAAAAGTTATGTGATTATTGGTGATGCTTTATATCGTCGAGGGGTTGATTCAATCCTGAGATGCTGCTTGACTTTCGAAGAAGCTGAGGCTGTGCTGAATGATTCCCACAGTGGAGCTTATGGGGGTCATTTATCTGGGCTTGCTACAGCCCAAAAAATCTTGCGTGCTGGGTACTTTTGGCCTTCGATTTTCAGAGATTGTGTTGAAGAGGTCAAAAAGTGCCATCCGTGTCAAGTGTATACTCGAAAAATGCGCGCTCATCCAGCTCCGCTTTTTCTGGTCATCACTGTCGGTCCCTTTACAAAGTGGGGAATTGATTTTAATACTTGTAACCCGCCTTCGGCTAAAGGTCACAAGTATATTATTGTAGCAGTAGACTACTTTACAAAGTGGGCCGAGGCTATGCCTACTTTTGGGAACGATGGTGAGACCGCAGCTCTTTTCCTATTCAACCATGTTATTGCTCGTTTCGGTATCCCTAAAGAGATTTTCACTGACCATGGCAGTCATTTTCAGAACATCATGATGGCTGAGTTGGCTTCGAAGTTAGGTTTCCGGTAGGAGCATTCATCTCCATATTATCCTCAGGCCAATGGCCAAGTGGAAGCCGTAAACAAATCCTTGAAGACCATTCTTCAAAGGACAATTGATAAAGCTCGGTCCAACTGGCATATCATCCTATATCCTGCACTTTGGGCATACAGGATGTCAGTTAAAACTGCAACTGGCTTTACTCCATTTCAGTTAGTTTACGGGCTGGAATCCGTATTTCCTATTGAATGCGAGATTCCTTCACTTAAGTTAGCTGTCGAACTTCTTCCGGACACTTCTAGTCTAGAAGAACGTCTCCTTCGTCTGGAACATCTCAATGAGTAGCGTCGAGATGCCGCCACGATGAATGAGGCGCATAAAAACTGAGTAAAAGTTCAGTACGATAAGACGGTCAAGCCTAGGGCTTTCTCAGAAGGTGACCTTGTTTTGGTTTATGCCCAAGACAAGGATGCCCTGGGGGCAGGAAAATTTAAGTCCATGTGGTATGGCCCCTTCATCGTTAAGAAAGTCCTTAAGAAAGGAGCTTATACTTTGGTTGATTTCGAAGGGAACGAGTTGCCGGAGCCCAGAAATGGGCTCTACTTGAAAAAGTATTATGCCTAGGCTTCGGTCTAGCATATTGCTTTTGTATATAGTTTTTGTTGTTTTGTACGTATCTGGTTTTTAGGTTTTGGTATGATGGTGATGTTTTTGATCTGCTTTGGTAGGTTGTGTCGAGTGATGAGTCATTACGGTTTCGCCGATGGTGCTAGTAGACACACCCAGAACTTGGCTTCCGCGGCTTGGGTGCTTCATCATCCATCCGGTCAGATGTTAGTATCAAGAGGAGTCTGCATTGGTCCTGCTTCCAATAATGTAGCAGAATACACTGTAGTTATTCATCTACTCTCGGAGGCAATATCTTTGGGTGTTGATTCGTTAGTAGTTTTCTTGGACTCTCAGCTGGTGGTGTCGCAGTTGAACAATACTTATCGGGTTCGAGATCCCTTTTTACTCAGGTTTTTTTTGAGGGTACGTTTGTTACAACGATCATTTCAATTTTTAACTTTCATTCATATTCCTCGAGTTGACAATTGGATGGCAGACTCGTTAGCTAATCAGGCACTTGATTGGCATATTAATCATTCAATACAATAACATTTAATCATCAAAAGCATCATACATTTTGTCATACATTTGTCACATCATATCAAATCGTTGTATATATCATCAGAGTGTTTCAAAAACTATACAAAATCTGGATCCATAAGTCATACAAAATTTGGGCTTATGCCCTATCATGTTCAGTATCAAAAAAATATATGCAGTCATCCGGTAAATCAAATCTAGCTACTCCTGAGGTCCCTGCCCAAAAGCTGTGTTCCTATAGAACATGATCGCAGTCGCGACTCGGCGGAATAACCGCACCCAGTCATGAGGTACTCCTACAAATCGTCTTTGGACGGCCTCGGGAAGATCCTCCACTGCCTCCATGGGCACTTGGCGGGTTAACCCATCCAAGTTCCTCTGTACTACATGGAGAGTTCTCTCCGAGTCTACTGTATCCGCCTCACCTCTGCGACGCTTATGTCGCGGGTATCCCTCAGGTCTGACTGGTCCAACATATGCATTAGGATCATTATAATATTGTAAGTCTTTAGAATCCAATCAAAAACATGTTTCATTTTTTCATACATATTGAAAAAATCCAAAAAAAATTACATAATAAAAAAATCAAACTTACCGACTGCTCCCCATGCTGCACCAGCTGGAAGAACGAGGTCTGGATCGCCTCTGAAGTCCATCTCGGCATAGGGATAGTCGTCCACCGCGATGATCTATTCTCCCCACCATAGGAAGAATTCATCATCCCAGGTGGTCTGGGGAACTTCGCTTCCCCCCAATCTCTTCATCATGTCTGCCCAACGGGAAATTCTTGGGTCTCTCGGGCTATTGATGGTAGAGATCACTCTGGGTCTCAGTAATGGAATCTTCTCGAAGAAGAATGTCATCAAAATTGTACCGTATCCAAAGTGTTTTGTTTTTACTTGGTGGATATAGGTCAATTGTTGCTTCATGTTCATCAGTAGGGCTGAGCACCAATCATATACATGAGTTAAGCACTCCACTGCTATACTCATATGGGTCCTGGAAGCCTGGTGTAGGGAGGCAGATCCTGCTACCCTGCCGATGGTGAAAAGGAGGATTTTCATGTGCAAATCCCTTATATCTCTTATAGCAATCTGGGTTCCAACTTTTTGTGCTCCCCGTACGCAATACACGTGGAAATAATATTCCACGGTGAGCCCTCCCTAAGGCTTACCGTGCAAGTCTATTGGCTCACCCCTTCGGGAGAGTCCAGTAATAAAATATATATCTTCCACTTCAATTCGTATGGGCATCTGATCTATCATAAAGCAGTCCTCTTCCAGTACCCAATAATTAACGAGCATTTCCAGTAACCGGACATTGATTTTCATATTTGGCATATGAAAAAACTTAAGTAATCCACAATTCCGAAGAATATTCAGTGATGCTTGATCCTGCATGACCTCTTGATCAATTGCACTGTGTTCACGCTCCCTCCAGGAGATAGTCATCCTGTCAAATTTCAACAAATCCTTCATTAGCTACGCACTTTTTGATTTGGGTCTGCGCATACGCGGCTTTCTTTCTGCACAGTCGCGTATATACGCGACTTTCATATTACAAACCCGCATATGCGCAAACCCGCGTTTTTTGGAAAGGGTTTCAATGGTCAAAATCTCTAAATTTTAGTTTCTGAATGGACAAAATGAAAAACAAGGATGATTGATGAACTTACCTGACAAATTCGGTGGATTTCGACGGTCGGTTGCTCCTGATTTGACGAAAGAAGTTTTTTGCTCCAGAGCACTCTTTTCCAAATTAGCAATGTAACAATGAACCAAATATGAGGTAATTTGTCTATTTATGCCCAAAATTGAAATTTTTTCGCAAAATTTTGTTATGCTTACTTTTTCAATCTATCTTAAAGCTGCATAACCCGGATGCTTGGAAGTGCCCAGATTGGTATGTTTTCAGGTACATTTTTGACGAAATCGAGAATTTTTCCGGATTTTGATCCATGACTGCTGACCCATCATGGAAGGTATATGATCTTCACTGGCATATAGGTTATGGAATCCATCCTTCCGTTGCATCTTGCATACTAGCCTCCATACTGATCACTTGCCTTAGGGTCGATCCCATCAAGTCATGAGTACTTAACCCATTTCACTCGCCGACTTTTTAATCATGGCTTGGTGGTAGAGCCTTCCTTTACATGGGCTTCCTAGCTAGTTCCTCGCTAGCACTTGTTGCCCATGCTGCGTTTTGTGTAGGCTCGGGAGTCCTCTTTGGTTCCCGCCATGGCTTATGTGTTGAAGCTTCATTCTTCTCCTTCTTCACTATCATTTTTCTGGCTATTACCCTAGAGGCTCCCTGGTGTTGTTGAGTTGTATTAATGCATTGCATATTGGCTACTTGTTTATCCTGGCCTTTAGCCGGCTTCATTTGGACTCGATGTTAAGCCAACTTTTGACCTTGACTTTATGTACAAGTTAACCATTGCATGCACTTAGCTATCGCGACTTGACACCCTTTTACCCATGGATGGAACATTCCTCTGAGTATCGTTGACCAGTTTCCGCCACCTTGCATTGAGCATAGGATTGTTCCTATCCCCGGAACTATTGCATCTATTTCTTGATACTCGTTCCGTCCATTGTACTATAGCATTCTTTTATTCTTTTTCAGGCTTATATGAAAAAGAAAAAAAAATCAAATATTATTAAAAAAAGAGATGGAACGGGATGTTACTTCATTACTTTTATGGCAGTACAGTTTGTCGCCCTTGAACAAAGCACATACACTTATATATTTCCTTCATTTGGGATGGTTTTAGTTTTGACCTAGGTTTAGCCTTATCCTTGTTTCACTCGTCAGTCCTCCCCCAATTGGTTATCTCTTCCAATCATATGGAGAGTTTTTTTTGCCTCCTGCATAACAGACTTATACAGTGTCATTGTTTACTGCCATGGTCATCACGATTCGTGCTTTTGTTCAAGGGAAGTCTAGCCTGAGTCGGCCATTCTGCGGTGTCTCTTGACTCATATTCAGTTGGCCTTCCCGGTCTGGTCCGTATCTTGTTCTATCACATCAGATGTTTTGGTCTTCTGCTCGTGCTGGTTTGAGAAGGTCCTCATTGACTTCTCGCTGGCGGGTTTATCTCTTATCGACTACAACACATTGCTCTGAGAGCAAACCTAGAGCCGCACCTTGGGCCTATTTCCATCATTGATAGGTGACCTTGTGCTCAGCATTTGATCATCATCATGGGTCTTTGACTGAGTGGTTTCCCCTGTGTTCGACGTCAGCACACATTATCACACTTGGGATTCGTGCAGTACCTGGATTTCCATTTGACCCTATCGGTGGATTTCTCGCCTCTGTGTCAGCTTTCATTATTGGTTGGTTCAGAGGGTTTCTTCCGTGCGCTAGCTTCATCTTGTGCATGTCGGAAACGTACTTCGGTTTTGGTTCCATCACTCTACTTCGTACGATTCCTTCCAAATCTTGGCTTGCGGGTTACACTCGCGCTGGACTGATGTGGGATGCCTTAATGCCTTCCTTCCAGCAGATCTTTTCCCATCGACTCTGACTCATTGCTCTGGGAATAAGGTCTAGAGTCTTTTTGTCAGTACCTTAGGGTTTGCAGTCATCAGTGGCAGACTCTTCGCTATCGACAGTGGGGATTCATCATTGCCTCCTGATTGGTAGATTCTTCCAAGTGTTCGACTTCAACTCATTTATTCGCACTTGTTAGATTGTACTGGGGCACCTTGACACTCATTTTCATTATTGGTGGGTTGTCTCGCGTTGGTTAACGGTTTACATCATTGACCGGTAATCCAACGATTTCTCACATGGTCGAATTCAGCTCATTTATTCCTATTGTGTAGAATTGTGCCATTGTGATCGGTGAAGACCTCGGGTTGCATCAGCATTTTGCGGTTCACTTTTGACAGTCCTTTCAGTTTCTGCCAGTGATGCCGTACACCCTTATATGTTGTAGTTTCAGTACAACAGCATCTTATATGTTGGCCCCCGAGTTGCGTGATTGTACCATGAGTTCCACCCTTATGATTTGGTACTTGGAGATTCAGTTACTTTGTGATCAGACATCTATTTGCAGTATCATTGATCAACTTTCTATATGTGATACTTGGACATTGATTCAGACTTCTACCGCCGGGCCCTGCTCAGATGATTCATCGTGTACTTTAAATTCAGTTATACTTGTATACATTTTGGATCCACTATGTGCTGTCTATATACATATGTTTTTGACTGGGCATGGGTATGCCCGCCTCAGCATGAGTTGACTCTTTGTTTTCTTTCATTGGTTTTTGGCAGGCTGAAATCTGGTGAAGTCCTCTCTTGTCCTTGCGAAGTTCCTTCGATGTGCATAATATATTTCGGCCATCATGTACCCCTTCTGACCTCATATATTAGGGGGCATCTGTTATAGCATCATTTTTCACCTTCATATGATTCATGATTTCTTATATGGCTTTGGGCACCCATTCCCATGGACTTGGATAAAATTCACTAAAAAACAGTGTGAAAAATCCCATACGTGGTTATGCCCAGTTTTTTCCGCATGTATACGCGAGTCCATAAAGACTTTTCCGCGTATTCCATTAAAATGATTAAAAAATATATAAAAATTCCCTATTTTCGGGCTGGGTTGATGGTTACTCTAGTAGTTCAACCACCCTAGCACGTGGCCAACTGTTTCCAACTGACTGAAACTACTTTGAGGATGTATAAAAAGCCCTCATGTGTATGGCCTAAGGGAGAGAGAAATGATTGATATTATACTCTGTTGTAATCCCTAATCCAAGTCTGATTTCCCGTGCCTCCTGCACTTTCCCACTTCAGTATAGGAAACCTTTGTTTCCAGGAGATGTTCATCCATTTATATGTCATCTCACTTGCACAACTTCTGAAGGAGTCTTAGCGAGGCAAGGGTGGGACGAATCCAGACGACGGTCTCGCCAAGGATCGTGGGAGGATTCAGGTGATCTATCCACTTTTACTACTGTACATGCTATTCATAATACAGAAGAACCGTCCTGTTCCTGAAATACACGTGTTGAAATCTACTTGAATATGTGAAAGTATTTATTGTTTAAGCATTTATTATTGTTTATTTAATGTTTCACATGGATTTCACTAACGTTTAGGGTAGATATATATTGTACAACCAGTTCTTCGTGCTTGTTTCTTTCTGGTTTTCAGGTTAAGGAGGAAGAAGTGTTGCTGGGGGTTTGTACCCCGCGGGATCTACTATAAACGTAGGACCTATGGTACGTTCCTCGATCTACTCTATTTAGTTTTTCATGAATGGATATGGTTGTGTGAGTCCTTCTCGAATTGCATGCCCCGCTCTGTGGAGGTTTCAACCCAACAAACCTCTAGGGTGATTTTCCCCGAAACAATGATTTATCATGGACCATTATTAATTACCATACTAGATGTTTGGATAGTTTCAATTTATGCATAGCTTTTTCTGTTCTGTAGGTTTTATTCGAGAGGCTAAGGGTCGAGAAGGAAGAGGAAGATGCATATATTTGGGGGATATAAATATTAATGCAGATAATCTTAGCCTGAACGCCACCACCACTACTATTGATCTTCATCTCCACAGTCACAACTGATTGGTTGGTGATGATATGAACCGCAACTTGGCGAAGGTGAAAAAGAGATTGAAAGTTCTTAACTGGTATTCATCAATGTTGAATATGCTATGTTTGACATCTCTTACACGACACCTTTTCTATCTCTCATCATACCTCAAGATTTGATTTTAACTGGGCTTCTTCTAGTGATATTTCCTAATGGTTTTGGTAAGAAAATATGTCAGTGTATTGCAAAACCTTGTGGAGATGGTATACATGTATATGGTAGTTTTAATGCTTGTAGAACCTATTTATTATCTTGGTATTTTGCAATAGTAATCCTATTTCTGTAAATAAATTATTTGTATTTAAGAGTTTCAAATTTACTTGGATGGTTCCTAATCATTTTTGGAAGTTTGCTCCAATTCTTGCACAGTGCATGGATTCCGTAAGACAAACTTTTGAGAAGGTGGTTAAAAAAGTTGATAATTTACATTGATTAGAAGAAATAATTTGGGGGAGATTGTCCATTCTGAGAAGGTGGTTAAACACAATTTATAATTTCCATTTATTAACACAGAATTTCTGCAGATAGTTAATTATGGTAAAGGAGTAATTTGATTTGATGGTTAAACTGATCAACAACTCAGTTTAGTATTTTAGTATTTTTTAAAGCTAAAATAACATTTAAATGAAAATTTATGATAACCTAATTTCCAATAGAATAAATTGGGTGAGATATAATTAATTATTTATCTTGTGAAAATTATAGTGAATTTTTTTCCAATTGATAACTACATTTTTAAAGTCGCTAAAGCCTTATTCTTCACTCTTTGGATTGCAATGTTTATAAGAATTTTGAGTACCTAAATCACAAAAGTTATTTATACCAATATACAAGCCAAATTTACATCTAAAAAATTATGAAAAAGAATATTCAAACTACACTCAACAACATTTTCTATCTGGCCGATGCCATCTTCAAGACTTAACAGTTCTGGTAAGAAAATATGTCCTTTATTACAAAACCTTTTCCTACAGAGTGCATGAAATGCCTAACACAACGTTTTGAGAAGGTGGTTAAAAGCCGTTGATATTTTCCATTGATTAGAGCAAAGAAGTTGTGGAGATTATATATTCTGAGAAGGTGGTTAAACACAATTTATAATTTCTATTAACTAGCACAAAGAAATTGTGGGGACAGTTAATTCTGGTAAAGGTGTAATTTGATTTGGTGGTTAAATTGATCAACAACTTAGTTTAGTATTTTAGTGTTTTTTTAAAGATAAAAGAACACTTTAATGAAAATTTATGACAACCTAATTTCCAATAGAATAAATTGGGCAAAATCTAATGAAAATTTAGGAAAAATCTAATGAATTATTTATCTTGTGAAAATTATAGTGTGTTTTTTCCAATTGATAAGTACATTTTTAAAGTCGCTAAAACCTTATTCTTCACTCTTTGGATTGCAATGTTTATAATGTTTTTGAGTAGCTAAAGTTCAACATAGTTATTTATACCAATCTCCAAGCCAAACTTAAATCTCAAAAATTATGAAAAACAATATTCAAACTACACCCACAACCTTTTCTATTTGGCTAGTGCCATCTTCAAGACTTAACAGTTTTGGTAGGAAAATATGTCGTGTGTTGCAAAACCTTGTGGAGATGGTGTATGTGGATATAGTAGTTTTAATTCTTGTAGAACGTATTTATTATTTGGATTTTTGTAATTGTAACCCTCTTTCTATAAATAAATTCTTTGAATTTAAGAGGTTCTTAGGCTCCTGGATGGTTTTTCCCAATTCAAAGGTTCTTGGATGGTTTCCCAATAATTTTTGGAAGTTTTTACCAGTTTCCGCACAGTGCATGAAATGCCTAAGACACCATTTTGAGAGAGTGGTTAAAAATAGTTGATAATTTCCATTGATTAGAACAAAGAATTTGGGGAGGTTATCCATTTTGAGAAGGTGGTTAAACATGATTTATAATTTCCATTGATTAGCACAAAAAAAATATAGAGATAGTTGATTATGGTAAATGATTAATTTGATTTGGTGGTTAAATTTATCAACAACTAAATTTAGTATTTTACTATTTTTTAAGCTAAAAGAACATTTAAATGAAAATTTATGACAACCTATTTTCCATAGAATAAATTGGGCAAAATCTAATGAATTACCTATCTTGTGAAGATCATAGTGTATTTTCCAATTGATAACTACATTTTTAAAGTCGCTAAATCCTTATTCTTCACTCTTTGAACTGCAATGTTTATAAGAATTTTGAGTACATAAAGTTCAACATAGTTCTTTATACCAATCTCCAAGCCAAATTTAAATCTAAAAAATTATGAAAAACAATATTCAAACTAAACCCACAACATTTTCTATCCATCCTCGAGACTTTTGAATTGGTAGATGAACTAGAATATTCTCACCAACATGGTTATGTAGCACGGGAGAAACTTTAACATATTAGTTTAGCTTTTGATTTTTGTTGGCTCGGGCATCTAAAAGAGCTCAGTATTCCTTGCAAGTCATATTCACCAAAAGGTCACTATGAGAAAAGAATTGATAGCTTTTAATTCCTCAAGAGTCCAATTTTTAAGACAACTCTCTAAAGTATCATATTAGGGGAATTTTGAGGTCTAAAATGGGCCTCCTAAGGAAATAATAAAATAATAACTAAACCAATAAAATAATATTTATGAATTTGCAATTCACTTTTTACACCAAAATCCATGTAACCATGGTTAAATTCAATTCAAAAGTTGTACCAAACTAAAATTAATAAAAAAATTGTATTGATGTGACTATAAATAAGAATGAGTTTTTCAAGAAAAAATCATTATCATTGAACAACTAATGCATTTGTCCTTTGTATTTAAATATCTTAAAATAAAATATAAATATAAATTCATAAAATCTTAATTATATAATATATTATTAATTAAAATTTATATTATTTAAATTATATAATAACATGTAATTTTTTTTTTCTAAGTAAGATTAAATTCTATTAGTTAAACATAAATACATGGAGGCTCTAGCCTCTGCAGTTCAAGCCTGTATCAGTGGCATAGTTTGCAACAAAAAAAAAAAAATGGAGCTGCCCACGCAGGGGAAACCAACCCAAAGAGAGTTTGAGTCGCTGCCTCAAGTGAGGAAACCAGCGTTATACAGACATATGTGATTGTACCAAACATAGATAGAAACATATAACAAAACTATGATGCTAGGATCCATAAACTGGATAAAACCTAAAATTCTAGGTGTCATGGGGTGCTGGAGGAGTTTCTTCGATTATGAGGCATCTGTATTCTTTGTCATCAACGTCCTGGGTGCCCAGTGTAGCATGTCGTGGCTCTGTGGTGTCACCACCTTTACCTCCGGCCTGCCTGCTCTACTCCTTGTCGTCTTTACTATATCCCGAGCTTCTACTGCTGTCCGAGCACAAATTATGATTGCCAGGAGCTTGTTGCTTCTTCACCTCTTCAGAAGGGCCGAGGTCGCTGTGAGGGTGCGAATTCAGAATGGGCTAACTAAGGCTGGGAGCCTCAGCGGGTTCCTCCCAGAAGGAAACTGAGATGGTGGCTACAACATGAGGGTAGTCGGAGGTGCATCGAAAGTGGAATTGGGAAGTGGTGGGGATCTGCGAAATGGTAGAGGGGACCAGGCGAGGTGGAGGTTGTGGAGAAGGCTCAGAGGTAGAGGGCCGAGTGGAGGAATGAGACAAACCAAATAGACGACCACGTCCGCTGCAAGTTTCGGGGTACCTGCCCCCAAAATGCTCTAGGGAGGAGGACGCGGAACTGGACAGAGAGGAGGGGGATGGACGATCATCGCGGCCTCTGCCACTGCCATGCCTACATCGCATGCGATGCCTAAGACAAGGCATAGTGACGCAATAGGGGTGGAAGGCGCTCTGAGAAGTGGAGGGAGTAGGGCAAGCGAAAGGCAATTGAAGCTCAGAGGTGGAATTGAGCGCAAAGGCAGCAAAGAGGCACAAATGGAAAAGGATTCTATAAGAGTAATGGTGGCCTGGGAGAAATTCAATGCAGCACCGAAGACTGCAAATCTCCCAGTTTACGTGTGAAAGCTTGGCTCTGCCACCTTAGGGGAGCAGCAGCTTCACAGGGGGGAAGGCTGGAACGTCATAGAACCAGAAGGCCGAAAAATAGAACCAGAAGGCTGAAGAACATAGCCAGAAGAATGAACGAGGAGCAACATTTTGAGGTGGAAGGAGCAGCCTTGACGTTTGTAGCGGAGTAAATGCTGCTCAGGGTGATGGCCCAAGATATTAAATGGAGTTGATGGCCGAAGGTGTGGCTTGTGGGTGGCCATGTGGCCCTGCCACGTGCCGACCCACAATCCCAGAATCGTATATTTTCCCTTAAACACCCACATTCGGGGGTTTGTTGTCTTCGTGCACCAGAGTAGTGCATTCCTATATAAGGTTGCTGTCATCAAGAATGGTGAGGGGTCCTGCAGTAGGGATTTGAGAACTGGTCACACCTTTGTTAGCCATTAGATTTTCCACCTTGTTTCCAGATCTCTTGACATGTTTGAAGGATATGGACCTGTGTTATTGCAACCAATCTGCTATGAGGTCCAGTCTTGCCGTTAGTCTCCAGCTGTCAGTGACCTTGGATGTAGAGGCTCCCAAATGAATTTGATTTTCCATGTTGATGAGAATTTGGGAGTCACCTTCGATTTCAATGGGGAAGTAGTTGTGTTGCTGGGCTAGGCATAACCCTTGCCATAAGCCTTCAAGTTCCACAGAGTTGTTAGAATCCTATCCTATGGATCCAAGGAAAATTAACAAAGGATTACCTTTGTGATCCCTGAATATTCCTCCGTAACCTGCATCACCTGGATTTCCCTTTGAGGCACCATCGAAATTCAACTTCAATAAACCAGCTGAGGGAGGGATCCATTTGCTTGGAGCGTCCACATGAGTTATGTGTGAGCAGTCAAGAAGTAGACAGGGAAGGAGCACGAGTTGCCAGTTTTCCCAAATAGATCTCTCCGAGGTTTGCGTGGGAAGATCTTCCTGTTGCCAGTGCTAGAGCTAGGGTTTCCTATATATTACCGCAAATATTGTTCCATAGAACATCCTGAGGAGTGCTTTGGTTGTTGAAGATCCGCTTGTTCCTTTCTTTCCAGATTGTCCAAAGAGTAAGACTTGGGATGAGCCTCCATAAAGAGTTGAGTAAGTTACCACTGTATGGAGCAGAGGGCCAATTGCGTATGGTGGAGTTCAAGTCCCTTGGTGTTCTACCTTCTCTTTTGTATTTGAAGCTGATTTTTTCCCAGAGGAAAGTTGCCAGAGGACAGGTAACCATAAGATGCTGGATTATTTCATCGTGGTTAGTACAGTTGGGACATCGTGAAGGCCCTGTGAAACCCCTTTTGATGAGGTTGTCCCGAGTGAGGATTCTCTTATGACATAGAAGCCACATGAAGGTTGAAACTTTGGGCCATAAGCTTGGAGACCAGAGGTTGTCCCAGATGGGATTGGTGGGATCTTGGCTATGGGTTAAGAGTGTGTACGCTTCTTGGGTACTGAATTTTCCACACGGTGTGTATCCCCATCGGAGGAGATCCTTTTCCTTCGAGTATCTGATTTTCCTGCAGTTAAGCTCTGTGTCAAGGGCACTATGAGATTTCTCCTGTTGTTGATTTAGGAAGTGAGCTGCCTGCTTCCACTTCCTGAACCCCTGGTTAGGGGTTGTGATCTAATAATGATTGACGTTGTCTTCTAGTCTATCAATCACCTCCGGTTGTATCTGTGGTGTGATGATACTGACAAGTCTGGGTCATTGTTGCCATGAGTCCATCCAGAAGCGAGCAGTACGACCGGCTCGGATTTCCCAAAAGATGTGCTCTTGGATCAGAAAGAGATGTTGTTTGGCTGCATTCCAGATCTGTGAACCTGCTTCCACTGTTGTTAGGTGAATGAGATCTTCGAGTGGTCTATGATTAGCATATTTGGCTGTCCATAGTAGAGCCCATGGAGTGTGTGGTGCAAACAACCACTGCCACCAAATTTTGGCTCCCTTGACTGCATTGCTGTGATACAGATCACGGAGACCAAGTCCTCCAGTTTTCTTCGACTTGCAGGCTGTTGTCCAATTGACCAGTGCCCATTTTCTGTTTTGCCCTGAGGATCCCCAAATAAAATTTTGTTGCATCGATTTGATTTGCTTGAGGACCCACTTTGGGGAAGAAAGTACATAGAATAAATAGAGGGGCATAGACTGCAGAACAACTTTGATGAGAGTAAGACAACTGGCTAGATTAAGGGAACCGAAAGTCCAGGAGGAAATCCTAGCTTCCAGTTTTTAAATAAGTGAATGCCAGGAGGAGTGTTTGATGGTAGATTATATCAGAGGGGCTCCCAGGTACTTGGCGGGTAGATGAGCTATGTTGAACCCAAGGATCTTGGCAATGCTGTTTTGTGTGGAGGTCAAGGTATTGAAGAAGAAGATCTGAGATTTGGAAGCATTGATAGAGGTGCCAGAGGCGTCCGAGAAGGTATCCATAATGGATTTGTAGGTGATGGCTTCTTGGACAGAAGGGTGCCCGAAAAAAATTTTGTCGTCAACAAAATGCTGATGGGTGGTGGCCAAGTATTCGTGAACTGAGATACTACAGAGTTGCTAGGAATGGAGAGCTTGCTGGATGAGGTGACCAAGACGTTTTGCCATTAGAACAAAGAGAAAGGGAGAGAGGGGATCACCTTGGCGAATACCACGAGATGGGGAGAAGGGGTGAGAGGGGATGCCATTAACCAAAATGGAGAAGGAGGAGGAAATTAAGCTCATTACCCATATAATCCAAGTAGGGCTGAAACTATAAGCTGCTAGCATTTGTTGTATATAGTTCCAACTTAACTTGTCAAATGCTTTAGATAAGTCAATTTTCAGAAGCATACCTGCCTTTTTGGCTTGTTTCAAGGAGTGGATGATCTCATGCATGAGAATTATCCCATCGATAATCTGACATCCTTCCACGTATCCAGTTTGTTCTGGAGAGATGAGCAAAGGCAACAAAGACTTGAGTCTATTAGCAATCACCTTGGAGATAACTTTGTATATGACATTACAGAGGGCGATTGGCCGGTACTTGTTGGGCGTTGCAGCATTGTCTTCTTTGGGTATGAGAGCAATGAAAGTGGCATTGAGAGAGGGGAGAAGCCAGTGCATGGTGCGGGATTCCTCTACAAGTTGCCAGACCTCGTTCTTTATAAGGTCCCAAAAATGATGGAAGAAGTTGGAGGTGAAGCCATCTGGACCCAGTGCTTTACTGTCTTTGCATTATGCTACTGCCTGCTCCACTTCCTGAAGAGAAACAAGATGAAGTAACATTTGATTATGATCTTCTTTGATTAATTTGGGAATGTGTTGCAAGACTTTGGTGATTTCTGGCTGCCTGTTGGCATGGCTCTCTTAAAGCACAAATTTGAAGTGGGCTAAGAGTTCTTTGTCTATATCCTAATGCTCTTCCAGCTTGTCTCCATTTTGGCTTTGGAGTAGGCTGATCTTATTGTGCATTCTTCTTTGAATGGTGGATAGGTGGAAAAATTTGGTATTTCTCTCCCCTTCTTTTAGCCATCTTATTTTGGATTTTTTCTTCCATAGTATCTCTTCTTTCTGCTTTCGTTCATCCAGTTGTTTGAGGATAATATGTTCCTGTGTTGCCAGAATATCAGTACATCCATCTTGGATGATGCGTTGTTGAAGCTCCGCCATGTTTCTTTCTAGGACCTTTTGTTGTTGGAATATGTTCCCAAAGGTGGAGTGATTCCAACTTTTGATGTGAGTTTGGAGGTCCTTGAGGTGTTGCTGAAATTGGAACATCTTAGATCTTGTCGGTGGTGAGAAAGCTTGCCAGGCCTTGGTAACCATATCCTTGAAATCTGGGTGGGTTGGCCAGAAGGCTTCAAAACGGAAGTGTCTTATAATAGTGTCGCCCGGCCTCGTCCATTGAAGAGAGATAGGCCAATGGTTAGAACCTGAGAGAGGCAGGATAGAAGCCTGAATATCTCCTCCAAAGTGGATGGCGTTGTCTGAGAGGAGGAAGTGATCCAGCTTAGATGAGGTAAGTAACTAAAAAATTTTAGAAGTATTTGTCCCACGCTCGCATTAGATCATGTATTCGTCATTTTTCAATGATTTTGTGCATACGTCATGGCCGTAACATTCATGCACTCACTTCATGAAAGTTAATTAACCAATCACCGTCGTTGCAGATACCTTTGGAGTTGTGTGAGCTCAACATTGATGTGAGGAAAGAGGGCCCATATTCAAGTACTTCCAGCAGTGCCCAGCCAGTTGATCTTCAACATCCTTCAAAAGCATTTGATGGAGATGTCTCTCCTACCGGGCAAGTCGACATGCCATATTTTTCCCATTTTCTTCAATGGATGGGGAGTTTGATGACAAACATGAATAAGATAGTGCTGAAAGGTGTCATAGTTGCAGAGTCACTTCCTTTTGACTTCTTGGAACTTAAAAACCTAAGACATCTAGATCTATCTGGTTCTACGAATCTAACCACATTGCCCAAATCCTTCTCTCAACTATTGCAACTTCAACATTTGTCATTGCAAGACTATATAAATCTATCCATGGCAGTGGACATTTTGGGAGAAATTTCCACTCTCGAGCATATTGAATTCAAAGGCTGTGCTCAATTGCTACACTTGCCACAAGGAATCACCTCTCAGAGGCGTTTCCGATACTTGAATTTACTACATACTGGTTTACAAAAATTTCCCTTCAACATAGAACCACTAGAGGAGTTAGAACAACTAAGATTAGGAAGCGCAAGCTTGAAAGAACTACCATATTCTGTGGCCAATTTTTTGAACTTAAAAGAGTTGATTCTGGTCGAATGCTTCACATTAAATCACATCAAAACACCTATTGAACAGCTAACATGCTTGGAAAGGTTGGAAATATATGGCTCCAAAGTGCCCATTTTACAAGCAGGAATTGCACTGCTGAAACATCTGAAAGTTTTGACTATATACCATTGTCCAATAGAAAAATTTTCCTTGGATAACAATGTTTGCATGGATGCTCTAACAGATTTGTCTTTGTTAGACACATCCATATCAGGCATAACCATTCCTGCGGGTGCTTGCCCTAGACTGGAAATTGTTGATCTTTCACGTAACTCTCAGCTGCGTCACGTTCAAGTCACTCATGGTTGGAATTTTGGGAAATTCCAAACAATAGAAATGGAGAGAGAGTAAAATCCCCTTTCAAACACAGAGAAATTTAAAATCAAGATTTTTGTTGCAGACAGAGATGGCATGAAAATGCTTTCTTCTGTTTCATTAAATAGAACTAAAACTATTACAAATTTCTTCCTCACTGGAGGGATTCACAAAATATGAGTAAGACTTCTACAGACGCAGTGCTACAAAAAAAATCTCTGTCTCTCTAAAAAAAATACACTCTGAATCTTGAAAAACCAACACTGCTGTGTTTTCTTTTCTTTCGCACTGCTGTGCGAAAACAATGCAAATAGCATAATACTACAGGGGCTCTCGCGCCCTTTTCTCTTTATATGGCGCGGTGGGAATAAAGACATAAAACGAAGAAATAAGACAATTTACAAAGGAAATTCACTCCCGAACATGAAAATTTAACATAGGCGTGGCGTACGAGTGAGGACCACATCACAGTCGGCCATCGCGATCGGCAGATCGATGGAACAACAAAAATGCGACTTGGCGATAATGCGATGTTGCGATGGCGCCATGATCGCAATATCGGCCATCAAACAAAACACAAAAGAATGGTTTAACAAATGCGATGTTGCGATTTGTGATGGCGCGATTGCATCGCATCGCAACTTTCAACTGACGGTAACATATGGCAGAACACAATTGTAATATGCGATCTACGATCATGCAATGGCGCGACGATTGCATCGCAAACAATCAATGGAACATTGCGATTGCGATAAATCACTACCGCGTGGTCTTGTGGACCCATGGGCCTCGGCTGTGGTGGGGGCGATTTATATTATAGTTTGGTTGTTGAGAGCTTTAAAAGCCCGAAATGACTGTTTTTAATAACTTCTGCTCCTTCGTAGTTCAGATCTACGGGAAATCTTCGTTCCTCCTGCAAATGGCTCTGCCCATCATCGAATTAACTTCTCCTCTGTTATTTGTGGCTGCGACCCATCAAGAATAAATTCATCCTTGAGGATTTTTCATTCTTCTTAAATACAGAGTGCTGTGCACTCAAAGCTTCTGCTGACTTTGTACTTTCTTCTTCCTGCCCAAGGCTGGCAGGTGACTTTAATATTTTCAGCACTCCCCCTTAAAGTCAGCTGCTAGGTTATCAATCATACCCAAACATTTTCTTAAAAATTCAAATGTCTTCTGTCCTAATGGTTTTGTTAAAATATCTGCATATTGCTCCTCTGTTTTACAATGTTGTAAAACAATTTCTCCATTGTTCACCAATTCTCTGATATAATGAAATTTTGTATCTATGTGTTTTGTTCTTTTATGAAACACTGAATTCTTTGACAATGCAATAGCTGAGCTATTGCCACAATAAATCACTGTCCCTTTTACCTATTCTTGGCATAAACTTCTCAGCACTCTTCTCATTCAAATTTCTTGACATGCTACTGCTGTAGCTGCCACATATTCTGCCTCTGCTGTAGATAATGCTACAATAGGCTGTTTCTTAGAAGCCCATGAGATGGCTCCTGAACCCATATGAAAAACATAACCGGAAGTGCTCTTCCGATCATCTACACTTCCAGCCCAATCACTATCAGTGTATCCAACTAATTCTAAATTTTCTGAAGCAGTATATAAAATACCAAATCTTTTAGTTCCTTTAACATACCTCAGAATTCTCTTTGCTGCTTGCCAATGTGCTTCTTTTGGCTTCTCCATAAATCTGTAAATTAAACTAATAGCATGTATAATATACGGCCTAGTTGCAGTCAAATACATGAGGCTTCCAACTATGCTTTTATATAAACTTGGATCAAAATCCTTGCTGCTGTCATCTTTACTAAACTTCAATCCCATTACTGTGGGAGTAATTGCAACTTTACACTCTTGCATATTAAATCTTTCTAAAGCTTGATTCACATACTTTGCTTGAGAAATAAAAATCCCTTTTTCACTTTGCTCTACTTCTATTCCTAAGAAGTATCTCAACAAGCCCATGTCAGTCATTTCAAATTCTTCTTTCATGACTGTTTTAAAATTTTCAACAAGGTAATCAATATTACCTGTAAATATTAGATCATCAACATATAAAAAAACAATGAGCATTTTACCATCCTTTTCTTTGATGTAGAGGGTGGGTTCTCCCTCACATTTTTCAAATCCATTTTCCAGTAGATAGGAGTCTATTCTACTGTACTATGCTCTTGGAGCTTGCTTTAGCCCATAAAGAGATTTCTTCAATCTGCAGACTTTATGCTCTTGCCCTTTCTTCTCATATCCAAGAGATTGTTCCACATATACCTCTTCCATTAAAAATCCATTTAAAAATGAAAATTTTACATCCATCTGATATACTTTCCATTTGTTTTGTGCTGCTATGGACAACACTGCTCTTACTGTCTCCATTCTTGCAACTGGTGCAAAAGTTTCTTCATAATCTATTCCTTGCTTCTGCTTATATCCCTTGACAACAAGTCTGGCCTTGTGTCTCTCTATTTTTCCTTCAACATTAATTTTGGTCTTATAGACCCATTTAACTCCAATGACTTCTTTACCTTCTGGGAGATCAACTAGCTCCCATGTTTTGTTCTTCTCTATGGCATTAATTTCATCATCCATAGCTTCTGTCCATTTTCTATCTTTAATAGCATCTTAAAAATGAACAAGATCATCAACTTGAAAATACAAAGCAAATAAGGAGTTCATACCTTCATTTGTTGCTCCCTGCTCATATATTTCTCTAATACTTCTGAATTTTGTTCCACTTTCACTTGGTGTAGACGTGCTTGATGAAGCACTCAATTCTGCTCCATGTGGTGTGCTCGGTGATGCACTTCCATTTCTTCTCAAGGGTGTTTTAGCTGCTGCTTGAGGTGTCCCTTGCTGTCCTTGTGTTGGTGGAGGTTGTGCAACGGATGAGTTGCTAATTTCAGCCACATCTCCTTCATATTCATCATGAGATAAACAACTTTTAACATTGACTGTTTTCTCAATACTTCCATCCCATGCTTCCTCTTCAATAAATTGCACATCTCTGCTTATTACAAATTTCTTTGTGGATGGGTTATACAACCTGTATCCTTTGGAATCTTCACAATATCCAAGGAAAATGCACTTCTCCCCCTTACTATCCAACTTCTTCCTCAACTTATCAGGAATGTGTGCATATGCAATACATCCAAAAACTCTCATGTGGGTGACTCCCTGTTTTCTGCCACTCCACGCTTCTTCTGGAACTTTTTTCATCACAACTTTTGTAGGGAATCTATTTAAAATGTACGCAGCACAGTTTGCTGCTTCTGCCCAATACTCATTCGGCAAGTGTTTTGCCTTTAGCATACTTCTCACCATTTCCATTATGGTTTGATTCTTTCTTTCAACAACTCCATTCTGTTGCGGTGTGTACCTTGTGGTAAATTGTTTGTGTATGCCATTCTCTCTGCAAAAACGTAGAAATTCCTTTGAGATATATTCTCCTCCTCTATCATTTCTGAGAAATTTAATATACAGCCCGCTCTGTTTCTCTACAAGAGCTTTAAAGTGGAAAAATTTCTGAAAGACTTCACTCTTATATTTCAGAAAATAAACCCACACTTTTCTTGTGAAATCATCTATGAAGGTCAGCATGTAATTGCTGCCTGAAACTGATGACGTTTGTATCGGCCCACATAAATTTGAGTGAATGATCTCTAAGGGTGCTTTAGCCCTTATGCTTTTCCCTGATGGAAAATTTTCTCTGTGTTGCTTTCCCAAGATGCAGCCTTCACATAGGCTATCAGGATTCTCAATCAATGGTAAACCTCTTACCACTCCTTTTCTGTGCAGCAAATTTAATCCTCCGAAATTGAGATGTCCAAATCTCAGGTGCCATAACCAATTTTCATCCTTTGCTTCCTTTTGGAAGGCTTCTTGTGTTACAGCTGCTATGCTCTTTCCTTTTCCCTTCAAGTCAATGTTGAGCTTGAGTGGAAACATTCTATTGCTGGTCATTTGTATTTCAGCAATAATTTTCTTGCTTGGAGGTATATCTTTTATTGTGCACACATCATCTTTGAAGATTACATTGTAACCTTTATTTATGAGCTACCCAACGCTCAAAAGATTACACTTCAGACCAGGAACATAATACACATCAGGAAAAAATTTCTGCTCCCCATTTCTTGCTCGAATACTAACTATGCCTTTTCCTTTGACAGAGATCTTAGTATCAGTCCCTGTGGTCACTTCTGATTTCATCTCTTCATCTAGATTGGCAAACATTGCTCTATTTCCAATCATATGCTTACTACATCCTGCATCTAAGAACCAAACATCATCTTCTCTATCTTGTGCTACATTACATGCTAACAACACATTACTTGGGTTCTTTTCTTCTTTTGCTACATTAGCATTCTGCTTATTTTTCTTGTCATTTTGTTTCTTTCTACATTCAATGGCATAGTGCCCATATTTCTTACAATAATGACATTGGACATTGGATTTGTCATACCTTTGTCCATGAGTATGTTGGTGTTGATGTCCACCTTGCTGGCTGTTGCCTTGGCCATGGCTCTGATTTTGACTGTTGCTCCTTCCATGTGGATGTGAAGGGCTATTCCTTCCACCTGTGTTTTGGCTTCTGCTTCTTCCTCTTCCTTTTCCTTGACCTCTTCCTCTTCTTGAAGGCATCTGGGTCTTGAAGGCGTGCTCAAGAGATGAATGTTCATCTCTGCTCAATATTTGTTCATGAGTTATCAGTGAGGCATGAAGTTCATCCACTATGAACTGTGAGAGGTCCTTGGTCTCTTCTATGGTGGTAACAATAACATCAAACTTTGAGGGTAAGCATCTCAAAATTTTCTCCACAATCCTTCTTTCTTCAAGAGTTTCTCCTTGGGATCTTATCTAATTTACAATCCCAATCACATGTGTAAAAAATGTGTCTACATTATCTAACTCTTTCATGCAAAGAGTTTCAAAATATCTTCTCAGTAACTGGAGTTTTGTTGTCTTAACTTTCTCCATGCCTTGATAGGCTACTTTCAGAGTTTCCCATGCCTCCTTGGATCTCTTAGCTGCTGCTATCCTTGGAAACACACTCTCATTTACTGCTTGATACAATTAGAAGAGGGCTTTAGAGTCCTTCTTTCTATTGTTCTTCAATAAATCCTTCTCTGCTTGAGTTAAGCCATTGAAAGCCTGCTCATCAGCTGGTTCAACAAAACCATCTTCTACAAGTTCCCATAAGTCTTGTGAAACAAACAGGGCTCTCATGGTAATGGCCCAATAATCATAGTTCTTTCCATTAAATTGTGGAAGCTGAACATTTCCAATGCTCATACCAGTACTTGGTCCAGCCATTTCTTTTAAACTGAACTTCTGAACTTAAACAAACTGTCTTTCCTTTCTCTGAAATAACAAACTCTTTTAAACAAAAACAACAGCTCTGTTAGCTTTGAGAAATACCCGAACTTTGACTTATGTTAATCTTTCACACTGCTGGAGAAAACGCTTTAACAAGTCTTCTTCTTCTTTAGCTTCTTTGAAACCTTCAAAGAGCCTGAACTATCTCCGCTACCAGGTTGGAATTTTGGAAAATTCCAAACAATAGAAATGGAGAGAGAGTAAACTCCCCTTTCAAACACAGAGAAAATTAAAATCAAGATTTTTCTTGCAGACAGAGATGGCATGAAAATGCTTTCTTCTGTTTCATTAAATAGAACTAAAACTATTACAAATTTCTTCCTCACTGGAGGGATTCACAAAATATGAGTAAGACTGCTACAGACGCAGTGCTACAAAACAAATCTCTGTCTCTCTCAAAACAATACACTCTGACTCTTGAAAAACCAACTAATGCAGGAGCATTAGGCAAAGAGAAAATACATTGTATTTTATTAAAACTTAGGGGTTTTTAAGTTTTTAGAAGAGCTAGATTTTTATAAATGATATGAGTGGGTTTTATGTATTTTTAATTAAATATTGTAAATAATTCTCAAATGTTTAATAATATGAAAAGGATTGATCAATTGAGGATGTAAATGGATGAGAGATTTTTCTAAATATTAATTTAGAAGTTAGTTTCATTAATTATGGGTGAGAGAGGATCCTTAGGATTCAAGAGTGATTTTAGGATTTTGTTGAGAAGTTGAAGGGATTGAACTTAAATTAGATCATTTTAAAATTGTATAAATTATCAAGCCTCAAAGGCATTGAAAATCAGAGAGAGTGTGCATAGAGGAATAGAGGAGAGAGCAGGGGTTTCTATTTATAAGCCTTTAGGAAGATTGTAAAAGGGCCAATGATTTGGAAATCAGGCCAAGGAGGGAGATTGGTATGTAAGTATTGTGTGTATTAATACATCATTTGATTTTTTGAAGTTTATGCCTTCTTCCTGAGTTATGTTGTATGAATGAATTGGAGTTCAATATCGATTGAATTGGTGTATGTTGCTGGTTTATAAGAGAAGAACTGCAATGAACGCTCTTCCAATGATATTAATAAATTGCTGTGTGTTTATGAGAGAAATTCTATAATCAAAGTGTGTTTTCAGCCTTGGACAAGATGAGTGATTTCTGTATTAAGAGATTGAAAGCATCGATTTTAAATGAGTATCGATTTATACTTTGAATCGAATTTAATCTGCATATGCTGAAGAGGACGAAAAAGGGGATCGATAATCTTGGAAAAGGATCGAATCGAATTTCAAAATTCGGTTTGGTATTGGGTTTGTTAAATCGACTTGAAGGATGGCATTGAATTTTATGAAACTGGTTTGAATTCTATGGAATGGGGCGAAGACATTTAAAATTAAATGAAAGCGTTTGGTGAGTCGATATCTGGGCAATTGATTCACAACATTTTAGACGGAGGAGACAAGCTTTAAAATATTCGATTTTTGTAGATAAGCAGTAAATTGACATCTACAATTTTACAGAAGGGACGTAGGTTAACTGATTGTAAGTTGAGCCTGGCAAGGTGTTGAATTATCACGTTAAAGAATTACAGAAGTATAGTCTGATAAAGTCGTGAATTGCAGCGTTGAGGAATTTTGCCTTAAGTATCCGTGTGTAGACTTTGTGTATAAAGTCAACGAAACAATAGAAGAAGGCGCAATAATCTGTATATTTTTTTCGTTCATGAATTGTCTTGTAGAGTAAAATCGCTACAGAATGGGGATGTGATGGCATTGTCAGTGTTGGAAAGGTAAGGACGAAGAGTCAATTTGATATTTGTGTGAATTGAACAATCTGGAGTAAATTGCAGTCGAACGTGGTTAATTACAGCTTCTGGATTTGAATTGGGAAGAAATCTATTTAGAAACACTGTGATTTGGGTTAAAACTGTCAAGTGCAACTCTAATTCCAAGCTCAACATAAACTGCAGCCAATTTATCAGAATAAGCCATACTTTACAGAGGCGATTCAATTCTGTTTGAATCGAATCAGAGGTTTGTTGGAACCCAGCGTCAAGGCATTCAGAAATTATGGTTTTCGTGAAATTCTATATTTGCCGGATCGCTAAAGTTTGAGCACGTTGAATATCCATCATTGGATGGATAGGTATGTAATGTTGGCTTTGATTTCTAGTCAAAAGAATCTAATTTTGATATGGAGTGCCATTGCCATGAGCTGGTAAGTTATACAGTAACGGGCGCATATATAATTGAAGCCTGTGGTAATGTTTCTTAACATTTGGTTTGTAAAAATAATATATGGTCGATGTGAGGAAGCCATGGTGCATCCAATTTGAAGTTTGATAATCTCCAAATGTGGATTGAGCGTATTGAGGTGAGGATGAAGACCAAGTCCTTGGTTGATTTGAGCATTCGAATATTGATTTTCTTGGAAATGGGTTTTAATATATGAGTTTATCATAAATGAAGAAAATGAAAACTCCCATATACAGTGTTTAATTAATATTGGTTTCACAACCAATAAGTGATAAATGAAAGAGAAAACTTCCGCTTATGTAATGGTTTGTTAATCACAGTGAAATGATTTTACTATGCAATGGTTTTGAACCATATGTTTGAGGAGCTTCCATAAAGGATAGTGTGTGAAATTGCCCTAATTTGGAATTTTATTTGGGGAATTATTGAGATGCATTTTTATATGCATGGTATTGTAGAGATTCTAGGTATTGCAGGGTTTCCCTTGCATCAAGTGTTATCAGAGCAGGAAGGCTCTGTGGAAATTGAAGATATTTGTTTTTCTGAATGGGTGCAGGAAGGTTCTGTTGAGAACTGGAAGTGAGTTTTATTGAATGTGTTCTAAATCTAATATGCAAAGGTACACAATTGCAGTGAACAGGATTGCAGAAATGAATGGAGGACGAGATCATGCAGGATATTAAAGGTGAGATAATTTTTGGATTTGAAATTTGTGATTAAGATTTATGGTTGCAGACAAGATGATGGCAGTGAACCTGATGTTCCAGCTGAAGGTTGGATAGAGAGAACAACTGAAGTGTTCTGAAGAGAAGGTGAGTTGAAGAGATAGCCTAGAGAGAGCAAAGGGAGTTCTCAAGAGGTTCCAGAGGTAGTGAACTAGTACTTACCAAAAGACCGGGTCCAGTGAAGTGGATTGGTGAGGTAAGTGGCAGGAGGAGAGCTTGCTGTTGCAGAGGCTAGTGCAAATCATGGTGAGTGAGAAACTCATGGAGAAGATGATCATGGAGGATCAGAGAAGAGGTTTAGAGGAATGCCACAGAGGTGATATGAATGATAAATTCAGAGAAAGAGAGATTGTAGTAATGAAGGTACAATTGCAGGTACTACAGGAATGGCTGCAAGAGCAGGAAAATCAGAAAGGAGGATGGATCTTTCCACTAAAGGGAAAGAGAGTGATTTGGTAACCATTGCAGATGAGATTGAGGCAAAGTGAGATTGCCTTATTGAAGGAGGAACTTAGAGTTCTTGAGCCAGAGATGGAATTTGAAGATTCCACACGCAGATCTGTTCAAAGGGAAGTGCTTGAGGAAGCAGTCAAGACTGAAAAGTCTTGCAGTTTTAAAACTAATAAGTTGTGTATGTTTGCAGGTATAGCACAGGGAGATGAGCAAGCTTTAGAGTTTGTTCAAGAAGAGTTGAATTTGAAGTTTTTTCAGATCAATGCTGAGATAGCAAGGTCTCAGGAGAAAATGAAGACAAAGGAGTCTAATCAGAATATTGGTGCAGAGAGAGAAGGAACAACTGATGATTGGTCAAGAGCCGGTGAAGGTATAGAAAATTGTGTAAATTTTCCAAGTTCTACTCCTAATGAAATTGTTGAATTGTATAGGAAATTAGATCTTCAGAGAAGAGAAATGGAGAGACAGAGAATTTACACACAGGATAATTTGCTGAAGAAGCAAAGTAAGAAATTTTTCATGAATGACAATCATGAAGCAGAGGATGGAAAGGAGAAACTAGCTGATAGTCTCATGGTGAATGCAAATCAGCATACTGATGTGCTGACAAAGGAGTTGGAAAGGAACTCAGAGCAACATACTGAAGTGTTTCCAGAAAAAGTTGAGGAGAAAGCCAGTGAAGATTTTCTGAGTCCTGAAGAAGACTTGCAGCTGCAGAGAGAAAACTTGGTGACTGAATCAACAAGTGAGACCATTGGGTCTTGTGATTTTGAAGCTAACAATTTGGTTGTGTTTATAGGTGATGCAGAAGACAGTCCATCACTTGGAATTGTCTTGGAAGAAGAAAAACTATTGCAGAAAGAAGATGAGGCAGTCATGTCTCATAAGCAGAGGCTTGTTACCATGGGTGACAAGAAAGAGTTGGCTTGTCTGTATAGCCAAGAGAAGACTGTGGGGCAAAATTTTGGAACTGCTACAGTGATAGAGGATGAGGCTACATTGTTTGAAGAACTTGATTTGATTGCTAGAATCAATCAAGATGATGATGGACAATTACTGAAGATTGTCAAAGGAGAAGACGAAGGTTATGATGGAACTAATTTGCAGCATGTTGATGAAATGCTTGAGGAGAAATGGCTGAAATGTTTGCTGGAGATAGAAGTTGCAGATAAATTTGCAGGTGATGAGAAAAAGAATGTTGCAGAGGGACAGGAAGTTTGGGAGGCAGCAACATGTGGGGTGATATCTGCAGGAGTAAAACCAATGTTATCAACAATCGGGTAGATGACAGCTGAGACAACATTAGCGGCAGCAACAGAAAGTGAAAGCAACAACAGTAGGTTGGACATAGAGATTGAAAGCATAAGAAGACTGATGATGAAGGTGTCTCAGAGACATCAGACAACAGCAAGAAAGCAGAATAATTTTAGCAAGGGAAAAACAAAAGCAGAGTATGGAAGCATAGCTAGAGGCAGGATGCAGAACAAGATATGGAACCCTGGAAAAAAGTAGCAAGCGACAACAGATGATGAGTTGCAGAACAGAGTGTGGGATCGAGGAAAACAAGGAAAAAGACTTAAAACGCATGATCAGGAGATCATGATCATTTTCAACCTTGGGAGTCTGATGCAGGAGCATTAGGCAAAGAGAAAATACATTGTATTTTATTAAAACTTAGGAGTTGTTAAGTTTTTAGAAGAGCTAGATTTTTATAAATGATTTGAGTGGGTTTTATGTATTTTTAATTAAATATTGTAAATAATTCTCAAATGTTTAAGAATATGAAAAGGATTGATCAGTTGAGGATGTAAAGGGATGAGAGATTTTTCTAAATATTAATTTAGAAATTAGTTTCATTAATTATGGGTGAGAGAGGATCCTTAGGGATTCAAGAGTGATTTTAGGATTTTGTTGAGAAGTTGAAGGGATTGAACTTAGATTAGATCATTTTAAATTGTATAAATTATTAAGCCTCAAAGGCATTGAAGATAAGAGAGAGTGTGCATAGAGGAATAGAGGAGAGAGCAGGGGTTTCTATTTAGAAGCCTTCGGGCAGATTGTAAAAGGGCCAATGATTTGGAAATCAGGCCAAGGAAGGAGATTGGTATGTAAGTATTGTGTGTATTAATACAGCATTTGATTTTCTAAAGTTTATGCCTTCTTCCTGAGTTATGTTGTGTGAATGAATTGGGATTCAATATCAATTGAATTGGTGTATGTTGCTGGTTTATAAGAGAAGAACTATAATGAACGCTCTTCCAATGATAATAATAAATTGATGCGTGTTTATGAGAGAGATTCTATAATCAAATTGCGTTTTTCAGTTTTGGACAGGATGAACGATTTCTGTATTAAGAGATTGCAAGCATCGATTTTAAATGAGTATCGATTTATGCTTTGAATCGAATTCAATCTGGATACGTTGAAGAGGACGGAAAAAAGGGGATTGATAATCTTGGAAAAGGATCGAATCGAATTTCAAATTCGGTTTTGTATTGGCATATTGGTTTTGTTAAATCGACTTGAAGGATGGCATTGAATTTTATGAAACGGGTTTGAATTCCATGGAATGGGGCGAAGACATTTTAAATTAAATGAAAGCGTTTGTATGGGATTTAATGATCTGTTTGGTGAGTCGATATCTGGGCAATCGATTCACAACATTCTAGATGGAGGAGACAAGCTTTAAAGGCTTCGATTTCTGTATATAAGCAGTAAATTGACATCTACAATTGCACAGAAGGGACGCAGGTCAACTGATTCTAAGTTGAGCCTGGCAAGGTCGTTGAATTACAGCGTTGAATAATTGCAGAAGTATAGTCTGACAAAGTCGCGAATTGCAGCGTTGAGGAATTTTGCGTTAAGTACTCATGTGCAGACTTTGTGTATAAAGTCGACGAAGCAATGGAAGAAGGCGCAGTAACCTATAGATTTTTTTCGTTCATGAATTGTCTTGCAGAGTAAAATCGCTATAGAATGGGGATGTGATGGCATTTTCAGCGTTGGAAAGGTAAGGACGCAGAGCCAATTTGATATTTGTGTGAATTGAACAATCTGGAGTTAATTGCAGTCGAACGTGGTTAATTACAGCTTCTGGTTTTGAATTGGGGAAGAACTCTATTTAGAAATACTGTGAGTTGGGTCAAGACTGTAAAGTGCAATTCTAATTCCAATCTCAACATAACCTGAAGGTGATTTATCAGAATAAGTCATACTTGACAGAGGCAATTTGATTCTGGTTTAAATCGAATTATAGGTTTGTTGGAACCAGCGTCAAGGCGTTCAGAAATTATGGTTTTCGTGAAATGCTATATTTGTCGGATCGCTAAAGTTTGAGCACGATGAATATCCATCGTTGGATGGACAGGTATGTAATGTTGGCTTCTATTTCTAGTCAAAAAAAATCTAAGTTTGATATAGATTTCCATTGCCATTGCCATGCGCTGGTAAGTTATACAGTGAAGGGCGCATATATAATTGAAACCTGTGGTAATGTTTTAATATATGGTCGATGTGAGGAAGCCGTGGCACATCAAATTTGAAGTTTTATAATCTCCAAATGTGGATTGAGCGCATTGAGGTGAGGACGAAGACCAAATCCTTGGTTGATTGGAGCATTCAAATGTTGATTTGATTGGAAATGGATTTTAATATATAAGTTTTCCATAAATGAAGAAAAGGAAAACTCCCATATACAGTGTTTAATTATTGTTGGTTTCATAACCAATAAGTGATAAATGAAAGAGAAAGCTTCCATTTATGTAATGGCTTATTAATCACAGTGAAATGATTTTATTATGCAATGGTTTTGAACCATATGTTTGAGGAGCTTCCATAAAGGATAGTGTGTGAAATGTCCTAATTTGGAGTTTTATTTGGGGAGTTATTGAGATGTATTTTTATATGCATGGTATTGGGAGATATTTTGGGTATTGCAGGGTTTCCCTGCATCAGGAGTGTGCATGGGTACCTTGCTGCTGGCTTGCAAAATGATGGGGAAGTTCCAGGCCACGCCTGTCCCCACCTATATGATTCAGTCAGCCAGGCGCTGTGAAAAGTGGGTCTGCTTTAACTGGTCGCAGTTCCTTTTCACTGAGTTCCTGGAAAACATGTGTGAGGCCCAGGATCATGGGAGGCCATTTAGCTACTTTTTTTTGTTGCTCTTAATTGCATTGGTTTCATGGGAATCCCCTGAAGTATCAGTCCTCCCTGAGCTTGAACTAGATATGTGCGAAGGGGCGCAATACACTAACCTATCAGATTCAAAGGATGAGTAGTGGATTAAGGAGAACAAAGTGTTTTGGTTGCTATTTCAGAGCACACTCATTGCAGAAATTCACTCCTGGCTGCGCTTGTCACTGGAAGTATATGAAAATAACAAGAGCATTGTAGCTTTCTAGGTCACGATGCACAATGTCTAGATTCAGGGTCATAAGGATCCAGCTTGGATGTCGTTGCCTTACATGGTCGCCGATGAAGAAATCAACTGGCTCATCGCCACTTGGCCACCATACTAGATATTGGGGTTCAAATAGGGAGCAACTGACACTGCTAGTACAAACATAGTCCCGAAGACCACCTCGCCTGATACCCCCAAGAATATAGAAGGACGTGGCTCGAAAGGCTCCACTCAGACAAAGGACACAGCACAAGGCATGGAAAAGGAATCGTAGCAAGACATGGGCATAGATGGTCTAGATGCATAGTGTGTTGATTCCCCGTGTGGTAAGAAATGGGTAGCTGAACCTATCAAGGGCCAGTGAAATAAACGACAGGCTATGAGGCTCAGTAGGGAGACTAAGGTTACCTTAACAAAGGAAGATTTGGAGAAAATCGTAGATGCGATCACCCTCACCTCAGAAGATAGATGTAATATTCCTAATTAGTCCTAAGCTAATTGGAATATTCAATTTTGTTTTCTTTCTTTGTTTAAAGAATAAAAGTGTAAAGGAGGCTCATAAAACTCCTAATAAATAATAAATCGGAGCCAAATGTGAAAAAGCCTAAATTTTGGCTGCAAAATCAAGCACCCTTAGGTGTGAAAGGGGCTGGACATTTTGATTGGGTCAACCTTGATGAAATCTACAGTGTTGTCTTGGAGGAGTGGCCATCAATGAGGCACAACACAGTTTTAGATGGAGCTGCTTTGCGTGAAAGGAGTGTTTTCAATGAAGGTGGTTTAGGGTTTTCAAGCTCTCAACTTATAAAAGGAAGAGGATGGCAGCATGATAAGGTTGTTGATGGTGATAATATTTCTTAATGTATTGTCTGTTTAGACATATATCATTCTATGGCTGTTTAGATGAGAATAGTGTCTTTTTAGCACTGGGTGTTCCTGATCGAGAATCCCACTTCTTTCCTTGAGAGGCACCTTGGAAGATTTTGCTTTGTATTGTCCACTATCTGGCTGAAGGCCAAGCTTCTTCTTTCAACTACAATGCAGATCATGTTAAGGGTTTGGTTGTCTTTGCAAGTTGTAACAAGTGGAGGCTAGATCTACTCAGATCTAGATCATTTCAGAGCCCTTTTTCAGTGGAGGAGTGTATTGGAGTGCTTGGGCATCATTTTTAGATCTTGGCATGTGGCCAACTATTATCTAAACCCTACAACATAGTTTCCCTTCCCGATCTGCGTTATTCCTATATGTGTTGTTGCAGGGTGTTTTGGCACATCAGTTGGAGAGCTGGTTTTCGAGTGTTAGGGATATGCCCTCCACTTTGAAGATCCATTGAAGGAAGATCAATTTCTTGTCATATCAGATTTGATCTGAATAATTTCTTATACTTTATAATTTCTGAATATTTCTGTAGGTCTCCAGACATAGATCTTAGATCTACTACTTGTACTCGGTGTAATGCTGAAAACCCCAAGGGGATCCGAAAGATGAGCCTATCTAGTGTATGGATTTTTTATAGATCTAACTTTTCATGCAAAAATTTTCTCTAGATCTAAAATTTAATCAACAATTATTGCAGCCTAATAAAATAATGTTGTCAAGGCAGTTTTAGACAATACATGTGGTTGCTGCACCTTTTTTGAGGGATTTATTCTATTGGTGACTTGTATTTCCATCTATGCGTCTTATGGGCCTCATTATACATCTATTTTTCTACTGTAAATAATTTTCAAAGGTCTCCTTATTGGCCTCCTTCTTTGCTTTAGATGAACTTCATTATTTTCCTGCATAACTGCATTTTATTGCTGCATTCCCTATTTTGGAATGTTATAGTGGTATCAGAGCATCATATTGGCACATATTATGCTTTCTAAGAATCCAATATGTATTTTCAAAAAAAATAAAAGACATAAGAAAAATATTGATTACACAGAGGACAAAGAAAACAAGGGTAAAACCCATTTATCTTGAAGAATGAAAGGAGAAGGGTTCTCAAAAACTCTTTTCCAAGCTATGCATGAGCTGAAAAGAGAAATCAGGGGAATCGGGAGGGAAAGACATGCAGATCCCTTAAGAATAATTGAACATGAAGAAAACCCCAATTCTTCATATTATTTGTATGAGCATTCAACCACACAGTCAGATCTACAATGTTGTACCATGCCTACATTCCTAGCAGGAGAAGAAGAAGAAGGAGAAACACCAAAGGAGGAGACTCTTTGTGGCTATCTCCAATAATATGAATCTCAGTCTAGAATATTCAGGGAGCATCTAAGCTTCCAAGAGTTTTGTCAACTTAAAGAAGAGAGAAGATATAGAAAATACAATAGAAGAAGAGGGTGCATGCAGCACACTTTGGGTAGGTTCTTTCTACCTACTTTTGATGGATCACTCGATAGCTAAGCCAAGTCTTGGTTAAGGAAGCTAGACACATATTTCCAACTACATCAAGTTTCAGATGAAGGATCCATAAGAGTAGCAGTGTTGCATCGCCAAGGTAAGGCTTATGCCTGGTGGTTATTTGAATCTTCTTCTTCGAAAAATGCTAATATCTCTACTTATGAAAAGTTCACTAGGAGGTTAGTGAAAATATTTGATCTTAAGCAATATGAAACTTCCATGGGTGAGAAAAACAAACCCAAGAATTTAGAACCTTTGCATGAGTTGGAAGGATCCATGAAGCCAACTCCATTTCAGAAAATTGTTGAGGGGGTTAAATATCTGCTACATGATTTTCCAAGGGCAAAGGCCCCACTTCAGCAAGCACTTTCTTCTCAAGAAAGAGACATGAGGATTCCTTTTTGAAGAGGAAATCAAGAAAGAGGATCTCTTAATGATGAGGCATTCTCCATTGATGAGGACAAGGAAGAGGAAGATATAGAAATATTCTCCAATGATGTGGTAGTAGGAGGATATTTAGTTCTATTTGCAGATGGAGGTGAAGAAATTTTTTCCACTAGAAGGGTTCTTGTATCTTTGTAAGAAGCTCCAAGGGATCAACATCCAAGGGATCTTACATATAGAGATCATGAGCAGCATGGGTCTATGATGATATAAAATGAGAAAAAACAATGGAGGAAGCGTGTTCTAGCATTGGATATATTCTTGGGGACACACATTATGATATATCATTCCTTTGTGATCAAGACTCTTGAAACCAAGGAGATATTGGGTGTACATGGGTTAATTTCATCTGAAGGAAGCACCTTAGACTGTGAAATCTTGTATAAGGTAGGAGAAGAAGAACTAAGGAGGGATCACAATGCTGATATGGTAGGAGATGATCCACTATTACATGGAGGAGAGTATGGGGCAATTGCTCCAATCAGAAGCACTCTTGCATCCTTAAGGGTGATGCCCTGTTATCATGAAACTTACACACAAAAATGAGAGATGAATTTTCACAGTGGAAGCATGGATATGATGATCCCATCTATTATGCACATGGGGATGATACATGACACATCATTATCTTGTGGAAAACCACCAAGGAGACCACCTGATTCATATTTGGTGAAAGATGTCTCACACCTTGATGCGTCATTAATGGATCCAAGAAGGAAGGGAGAATTAGAAGGCCATAATACAACGCTGAGAGTGTTGGGGGATATCAAGGAGGAGGGAAATATCTTCCCCTTATCACCATTTTCCACTCTCTCTTCTCATACTATGTTGAGAGAAGATTTGACAAGAAGGGAGAAAGACACCATCATGGGGCAAGTAGGGAAGCCCTTGGCTATGAAGACTCAGAGGATAATCTAACTTGGAGAGAAATATTCCATACATGATAGAAGATCATGGCCTCACATGCATAATATGGAAAGACCAAGGAGGTTTTGGAGAGATGATAGCCCTCCATGGGAGACTAACTTCCAAAAAATTCCATCTTCATTTGAGCATGTGCATAAGCAAGAAGGGCAGCAAGGATGGGATAGCAACCTTCCATCATGTACTCTTGGCATGGGATATGTCAAGGAGGAGAAGAAGGGAAGGGATGACCTTCCAAAACATATCTTTGGCATGGGAGATGTCAAAGAAAGGAGTATCCACATGACAGACATTTCAGTTGATAGATCATCAGCTCTCTCATTGTTGATGAGACTAGATCCATATTGGGAATCCCAACTATTGGTGGATTATTCCAAGGATCTTCACACATGCATGATTCTTGATGACCAACTACATGATGAGGGCTACTTAGTCCAATATGGATTCATCTATGATCATGGTATGATATTCTTTTCTAGAGCCTCCAAGCTCAAGGAGAAGTTGCTACAAAGGGCTTATGAAGATTTATGTTTCAGCCACACATATTCCATGAAGCTCAACAACATCGTCATGAGGAGCTACTATTGGGATGGATTTGAAGGAGAACTATATCAGCATTGTCAAATATGCATGTACCATGTGGAGATGGAGCATAAACACCACTCTATGGAAGAGTTAATTCAGCCATCTCTTTCTCTTTTTGAGGAAAGGGATAAATGTATGCACCACTCCATTTGTTTGAGGACATGTTTTGGTGGAAATTATGCTCATGTAAATAATGTTTCATTTGATTATTATTTACATTATTTCACCATGTTTATGTAGGGAATGAATCCAAGAAGGAGTGTTGTACCTTATAAGCTTCATGGTCAACTTTGGGCCACAAAAATTTCTGAATATGGCCACTCCCTTGAAGGACAAAGGGAGATCTTGTATCATGATGGGTGCATTCCTAAGGCACAAAATATATCTCATAGTTTCAGCCATGGTGAGATGATATGGGTAGCAGGTAAGTGGTGGGGAAACCACTTACCACATATTGATCTAATGCAGTCAGGAGATACACTGCACTGGTTCCACATGTGGGACTATGACCCACCTCCATATGCACAAAAAATTGTTTGTATCAATGTTGTTTTGATCCCATACACTGATGATGTGCTTGTACTTTTTATGGGGATGATTGGAGGGATGATGAAAGGATTGGATGTATCCTTTGAGAGAGAGATTCTCCATGATTCTTATGTTTCAAATTTTTGGGAAAGCATTGGACCATCCATGATTTCTACATTGGGTCTCTTGTTTCATTATGGGATGAGCCATTTGGGTAACTTGAGTACTTGGGAGGTGCCTCTCACATGGGAGGATTTTTGCTATGAATTACCAATCTGGAGGGTGATTCATTTTGTATGGATGATAGCTTCGATATTGAATCTCCATGCAGGAATGAAGGTTCACTACATCTTCAGTTATGTCCTTGTAGTTTCTTGGGGACAAGCAATATTTGGGAGGGGAGGATTGTAATATTCCTAATTAGTCCTAAGACAATTGGAATATTCAATTCTATTTTCTTTCTTTTTTAGAGAATAAAAGTGTAAAGGAGGCTCATAAAACTCCTAATAAAGAATAAATCAGAGCCAAATGTGAAAAAGGCTAAATATTGGCTGCAAAATCAAGCACTCTTAGGTGTGAAATGGGATGGAAATTTTGACTGGGTCAACCTTGGCCAAATCTACAACGTTGTCTTGGAGGAGTGGCCATAAATGAGGCACAACGTAGTTCTATATGGAGTTGCTTTGTGTGAAAGGAGTGTTTTCAATGAAGGTGGCTGAGGGTTTGTAAGCTCTCAAATTATAAAAGGAAGAGGATGGCAGCATGAGAGGGTTTTTGATGGTGATCACATTTCTAAATATATTGTCTATTTAGACATATATCATTCTCTAGCTATTTAGATGAGAATAGTGATGTTTAGCACTGGGTGTTCCTGATCAGTAATCCCACCTTTTTCCTTGAGAGGCCTCTTTGAATATTTTGCTTTGTATTTTCCATTATCTGGCTGAAGGTCAAGCTTCTTCTTTCAACTAAAATGCAGATCCTGTTGAGGGTTTGGTTGTCTTTGCAAGCTGCAGCAAGTGGATGCTAGATCTTCTCAGATCCAGATCATTTTAGTGCCCTTTTTCAGTGGAGGAGGCTTCTACTCCATTGGGAGGAGTGTATTGGAGTTCTTGGGCATCATTTTCAGATCTTGGCATGTGGCCAAATATTATCTAAACCCTATAGTGCATTTTCCCTTCAAGATCTACGTTATTCCTGTAGGTGTTGTTGTAGGGTGTTTTGGCACATCAGTTGGAGAGCTGGTTTTCAAGTGTTGGGGATCTACCCTCCACTTTGCAGATCCATTTCTTGTCATATCATATCTGATCTGAATACTTTTGTATACTTCAGAATTTCTGAATATTTTGACAGATCTGTAGACTTAGATCTTAGATCTACTGCTTGTACTTGGGGTAATGCTGAAAACCCCAAGGGGATCTAAAAGAGGAGCCTATCTAGTGTATGGATTTGTTATAGATCTGAAATGTAATCAAGTTGTTGCAGCCTAATAAAATAATGTTGTCAAGGCAGTTTCAGTCAATACATGTGGTTGTTGCACCTCTTTTGAGGGATTTCTTCTACAGGTGACTTGTATTTCTAGATATGCATCTTATGGGAATCATTATACATCTATTTTACTGTTGTAAATACTTTTGAAAGGTCTGTTTATTGGCCTCCTACTTTTCTTTAGATGAACTGTGTTATTTTCCTGCATAACTGAATTCTATTGTTGTATTCCCTTTTTGGGAATATTACAATAGATGGCTTGCTTTGGAAGAGCAGCAGAAGGCTACAGTCACCACATTACAGTCTGAGCTCCAAGATCTGCAGCTCAAGGACGATACGCTACTGATGAGCGTGGTTCAAGTGAGGTTGCCTCCAACAGCCAGCACCAAGTTGGTCGTCACGACTAAGAGTTGCCTCTACCCCCTACCAGGCCCAACAATCACTCTCAGTCTGGTTGCCTTATTCACGCAAGTCCAGGCTTGTGCAGAGGTGCACCTAGACTTGGTCCAACTTATGCACAAGTCGTTGTAGGTTCTCCATACATACCGCTTTGAGGAAATAAATCATAGATACCACTGGGTGCAACAGCAACTAAGTACATCCGAGCAGGCAATCGTTGAAAATACCACTGAGGTGTCCCAGGCACAGGCTGCATGCATCCTTGCTGCCGCACAGGAGACCAAGTTGGAGTGTCTGATCAGTAGAATGTGTGCAGATGTTATTGAATACATCTCAGCATTTGTCACCCCCCAAGGAAATATTGAGGGGCACGTCGCAACCCTGAAGGCTTATAGGACCGAGATCCAGATTGTCAAGACCGAGATAGAGCAGAAGATTGCTACGTTGTAGGCCAAATTGCAACCGGAAACTCCACTTGAGGTACGAGCCTAGAGAGCTGTACTGGTCACAAAAGCCATGAATAGCATTACAGCTCATATTTCTTAGGGTGTAGAATTTCTTGAGACAACTATGCAGTTGTGGTCTAAGGTGAAGCATGACCCTCGCCTGCGCGAATTTACTCAACAACTGTGCCAGAAGGAATATGAGTTCAAGAAACTTGAAGCGAGAATGACCACTCTGATCCCCGCTAAATTCCTGGCACATCTACGTGCCATACATGCACTCAGATATGACCTAGAAGAGCTCCGCCATAGGAAGAAGGTTTTGAGTGACCACCTCAAGCCGTGGGTTGATGAAGCCTCAAGATACCTTAGGAAGTGGATGTTGCAATCAAACAACTGAATCAAAGCATGGAAAGTGTCACTACAGCCACTGAAGGCCCAACTTTGCATAAGTTGGTGGACATTCCATAGAACACTGTCGTGCAGAGCGAAGGATTGTTGCCTCCTCTGGTCGATTCCAATAAGTAGCTTCAGGCAAAGGTGCAAACCCCATGGCCACTGTGACTCGAGAGGAGTCACAAGCTTGTGTTGGGGGCTTGTTGTAACAGGGTCCCCTAACTGCGTTTTGATATGTTCCAATGCTGTGTTTTTGGTATTTTTTGTAGTAATTGGTCTTGCGCAGGGGCTTTGTGGTTGGTCAAAGCCCCCAATGCATTTTAATGGGTCAAAGGGTAGACCTAGAGTCCGCAAACCATGGTTTGAGAACCACAGGATAACACTTGCTATGATAATATAAATAGATGGGTAGTTTGAGTCTAAGGGTAAGTAAGAAAGTAATATTGATCCTATGAACAGACTGTTGATATCTTTTTTGAGTAGTTTTGGGTAAGGAATCCTGTTGGCTGTGTGCGCAGAGATCCTCATTCCTGCTATGTGCATACATTGCTGGTTGTGTGTGCGGGCTGTGACTTGGGTTTGTAACTGGTTTTGGATGTTAATGAATGTGGAATCTGTTGAAGTATATTTATATTATCTGAATTGGTTTTTTTTATTACTGGATTATCTCTATGTTATTGAATTAGCTGCGGTTGTGATGTTATGTGGTGGTAATTGCTGATGCGCACGTGGATGCGAATGTGTTGATCAGACCTGTTTAATAATAATAGATTTTTTATTTTTACATGCTGATTATACTATGCATGGCTCGATAATAGGTTGGCTCCTGTGCGAATCTAATAGAACTCAATGAGATCTACCTTAATTACCTACTCTATCCCAGGGTGAGGAGACCTGGTTCCAACACCCAACCATACTACTTCGAGTGAGGCCTTGGCCTGCAAAAATGGGTCATTTTCGAAAGGGCCAGTAGTACAGGGGTTTTTTGGCAAACCTTAACTCCGAACCTGGGTAAAGACCCCTCAAGCCAACAAGACAGATGGAGACATATATAGAAAATATGATTAAGGAGAAAGGGAAAAATCCAGAGGTGGCCATAGTTCCTCTGGATGTAGTTCCCCTCACAACAATCCCTACTACAGGAGCTACAACATCAACAATGTCTTTATTCCAATATATAGATGTTTCTAAACAATTGAAAAAGGACATAGAAATCATGTCAATACAAATAGAGGAGGTAAAGAAGTTGCAGGATAAATTCAAAGCTTTGTAGGAATAGAAAGCCAGAAGTGAAGCTTCACATTTGTCTAAAGCACATAAATCCCGAAGCCTATTAGAAATGATAGAGAAAGTAGAACAAGAGTCAATTGTTGGCCAAACCTTGGCCCAAGCCAGGGAAATCATATGGATAGACATTATCAATTCCATGAATGAGAGTTGGTCATGTATCCAAATCATGTTTTAGCAGAAGGACCTGATAAATAAAGCCACAGAAGCTATTCCATAAATCAAAGAGAAGATAGGTGAAAATCCTACTGAATCTGCTAACATCATCAAATTCCTAAATTCAAAGAATAAATATAAGTTGGAGGACTTAGGATTTGATGAGAGGTATAAAAAAATCCTGGAATTCAAGAAGGTTCTGACTAAACAAAACTTCATCACGTAATTAGAAGAAAAATGCTAAGGACTGGAGATAGCAGTTAACAGGTTTTTCACTAGAATTGAAGAATTGAATCAAAATGGATTACCCACTATATTTTCAGTTGATGATAAATTAGCTACCCTAGAAGATTACAATAAGAAGTTGAAGGATGTAGCCAGAGACAGTTCCAAATTTTTCAACATAAAGGGAAGTATGAGAGGCAGAGTGTTCCTGGAAGCAATGGGAAATGATTTTTACATTCAACATCAAGTAAATCACATCTTTTTGGTAAAACCAAATTTTGAAATTATACTGGGGTAGATGAAATTTATAGGAAGGAAAAAAAGATGATCATTCTAGATGAATAAAGGTGGGATAAGATGTGTGATTTACTGCATTAATTGGTAACTCCAAATGCAGTTACATGACCAACCATCACAAAAAATACCAACATTCCAGCTCAGTAATGATCTCCTCCAGATCTGGGCCACCTCTTGTTGCAGTTTTCCATCTATCCTATTAGTATGTAGAGTAGATAATTTGTTTAGAATATTTCTATATATACCATGTCGATTGAGAAAGGAGTTTTGCAAATATTTTTATAAATAATTCACACTTCAAAGTATTCTAGGTTGATTGTTGAATATTATTTTCTAAAAGCTATTTTAAATTTTAGAGTCGATGCACTGATCATTAATACAAGGACTTCTTCACGGGATCCATGTGTTGGAAAAATTAGTGATGTACTCTTCAATTATGTGTTATTTCATTGTTTCCTTTACTTTTCTTTATTAAAGCTTAATTACATTACAGAAACAGTGACGATAATGATTTGTTGAATTATACACCCTGTTCTAGATGTAAGAAATTTTAATGTTTTATTCTGAATTAAAACTAAGGAATTCTTTATTGCTCTTTAGTTTCAACTAAATCTTTCTTTTCTTTTGTTCCATATCATTTTAAATTCTAAAATATCCAACGAGTTCACCTATCTTGCCCTGTGAAAATACTTTAAAATTTATTACAGATCCAGTTAGTTTTATAGACTCCATAGCCCAATGGAAGTATAAAGCATTCAATCAACCAAATCAACCAAATAAATTACAAGAAAACATACAATTTCACGGTCATAACTAGTCTAAAATTTATAGAAAACAAACCTAAATCTTACAGAGATATCCCTCTCTGAGTTTAGAAGGGATAGATTCTAGACTTAAACATGTTTTGATGTTATTTTATGTGTTTACTCTCACAATCTCAAAAATTACAGAGTGATAACAGAAGCTACAACGGACTCTATTTTTTGGTACCAAGTTGCATGTATGTTTTAATCACTGGTTTCAGCATGCATGGGTTTTCTTGGTCATGATATATCATTGGCATGGAGGATTTCCTGGATTGAGAATGGATTTTCCTAGTCTTTCCATTTCCTGGATAACCATGTTGTTGTGGGTTATCCTCATTTCTTGTTTTCTGGTTGGTTATGATGTGCTTTTATTTCTGGGTTGAGTTATTAGTTCA
>JAXQQM020061294.1:0-46398 GCA_034641835.2 Pinus albicaulis | reverse complement strand
TTACTTATTACTTACTAAGATTTTTAAGTATAATCTATTACTGTAGTTTATCGTTAGTGTAAAATTTATTACTTATTACTTACTAAGATTTTTGACAAACCATATTAGATTAGGTTAATCAAAAAAATAAATCCAAAATTTTTATAATTGAACATTGGAAATTATTTTTTTAAGATAATTTAATTTATTGATGTTCAATTTGATTGACTGTCAAATTAAACATGTTATTTTTTCAATACTTTGGAAACCCTGTGATACATATAAAACATTTTTGTTAAATTGTCAATTAGGTTGATGGCTTTCCCAAATCGACAAGCTTTCCCAAATTGACTAAATTTTATATATAAGTTTATGCTATATTCTCGTTCCGTTCTCTAAGGTGTCTGCAATGCACTATGTGAATGCATCGTTTACTATAAAGCTTTGGAGCCTAAGCTAATTTGGTGAAATAATAGATAATACGAGATAACAGTGACATGTTTGTACAACGAAAGTGAAAATGGATGGCATCTTCCGCACGTAATGAAGCCTGTGATCATTGAGGAGACATCGTACCATGAGTTTATTTATAAATATTTTGTACTCAACTCAAAATTACCTAACTCAAAATTTTTATTTATAAATATTTGGAATAATAATGACCATAATCAACTATTTCTTTTACATTAATATTTAAAAAAATGCAATTTTTTTTTTTTTGCAAATTCTTCAGATCTAAGTGAATAATAATAACTTAGTTGTTGTGTTAAAGTTTTAATTATTATCATGCAATAAGGTATTGATTGATTTATTATCCTTCTATTTTTTTAATATTTAATTTATTTTTATCTAATAGATAAAGAATCAATATCATGACTTATCAATACCACATGTCCAAAAACCGTAATTCATTTCAAAATAAAAATATTTTATAAATAACTTAATAGTTACAATACAACAAGTTTCTTAACCATGGATATGTACCCCATTTTAACAACAAGTTTCTTAACTATGGATATGTACCCCATTTTAACATAGATACTATTAATTTGTAGATAGACTTGATTACAATACCATTGGCTAGTAAACATTATTTCTTAACTTGTCATTAGTAAGACCTCTATTCAAACCCTATGAGACATCAATGTAATAGTATGAGGCTCACTAACCATATCATTGTCAAAGTAATAAGGTCCCATGATATATTTGGGAGATAGTATAATAATATTGTATTTAATGAATGCTTAGCACAAACAATAATTAATTTATTATGCTTGTATTATCTAGCTTTCATCAAATTTGTGATATACCTATTTAACTAAATTATGAAATGTTTATTTCTTTATTGCTAATTTACAAAATTTAATAATACATTTAATTATAATTTAAAATTAATTTTATCAAAACATTTTAAAATTTTAATTCTTTATATTTTTATAATTTTCTACTTTAATTTACTTATATTTAAACTAAAAGACAGAGACTAGCTACTATGTAGCAAATTGTTTTTAGCAACTTATTTATGTTTATTTCTTTATTGATAATTTACAAAATTTAATAATACATTTAATTATAATTTAAAATTAATCTTATCAAAACATTTTAAAATTTTAATTCTTTATATTTTTATAATTTTCTACTTTAATTTACCTATATTTTAACTAAGCCTATGTAGCAACTTGTTTTATAGATCCTTGATAAATTGATTTTTAAAATAAATGATGAAATCATATTTAACTAAGCCTACGCAGCAAATTGTTTTTAGCAACTTGTTTTATAGATCCTTGATAAATTGATTTTTAAAATAAATGATGAAATCATATTTTATTATTATTTTTAATTATATAATTATATTTTGTTGTTTTCCACATCATATTATTGTATTTTTTTTTAATATAATTTTCTTATATATTTGGAAATTTTGTTTCCAAAACATATTATATTAATTATGAAAATTACTAATAACAAATTTAGTCTCTGATTGGAAAATAGAAAATGTTAAATGTTGTTTATAATATTACACAGTGAGGAGAGACACGAGAATGGATAAATGATTTTTCATCCTATATCTTTCATTCCTTTGACATTGCAATGGTTGGATGTTGTTGGATTGATCACTGAACACTATTGTAATCATACTTTTGACAAGTAATAACAGATTGAGTTGCAGCTATTTTGATGGAATTATTGTGGTTAAGTGATTTGACATTGTTTCTTCTTATTTTTTACAAATGTGTGAATGTATTGTGATTTCATATCCATGCCATCTCTGTATGTGATTATTTCCTAAGCCATAAAGACATAATTCATTAAGCTTTAATCTATTTTGGAGGAATAGTTACAGTTTGTTTCATCTGATTCTTAATAGAAAAGAATTCATATCCCTTATGATCTTTTCTCAAACCCTAGTAGTATAAACCACTTCATCAGATATCCTCTTTCGTTGAACTGCTTACTCACCTTGCTCCATCAGATCCCTACAATTATGATCCTTGTTTGCTCTGACCTAATTTCTTCCCTGACCTATTCACCATCCAACACCTCAAATTCAATAAATCAAACCCCTGTGCTACTATACCTAGCCTAATATCTCATTGATCCAGAAATATTTACTGAGATCATTTTTAGAGATCCCTCTCTTTCCTAGTCGGGCTAGCTACTTGGAAAAATATTAGTCTGTCGTTACCTTTGCTGATCTCTTCTCAGCCTCAGAGATATGGTGGAATGATAACACCACACACATGGGATGAAAGCATACCCTATGTCCAACACAACTACAATAGAGATCTCAATAGATCAACTGGTCACAACCCCTTTTAGGTGGGGTTGGTATTCCAGCCACTATGCCCCATTGATGTGGCCATACCATTTGCAGCTACTTAGGAAAATTCGGCTCATGTCCAGTCCGAAGATGACAGGGCTAATAAATTCATTGAGTGCATTGAGATCATCTGCCAACAGGTCCATGCCATATTGGAAAAATCTAATGCTAAGTACAAAAAATGTCATGACCAACATTGGGTGCCATACAAGTTTCAGGTGGGCGACAATTTTTGGTTACATTTGTAGGAGGAGTGCCTCGTTGGGGCCTACCGCAAGATTTTCCCATTCTGATATGGGCCTTACACTATCACCAAGATTGTTAGGGACAATTATTTTGAGCTTAACATTCAAATATTCCTTGGCATGCACCAAGTATTTAATGTGGATTGGCTATGACCATATTTTCCCCCATTGCTGGACACATCAGACATTACACAACAGCTGACACCAACAAATCTCAACCCAAGATGCATCGAGCATGAAAAAATTGATAATATCATGGATACACATATCAATAACACTCACCATTAGAATATCCAACTCTATCAAATTGCTAAATTTGTCAAACTCCTGAACCAGGCAAGCGGCTCACGAAGGACCAAGTTGACAAGAAGTTTCCCCATCTCATGGAAGCACTCAACACAATGGGGATAATTGCTTCCTAAGGGGAGAGGACTGATCCTGGTTGATATTGGTGGCCACCTGCCTATTCCACTTGGACCCGCACCATTGTTTCTTTTATTTTTTTAGTTTCCTTAATTGTAGCACAATTTTCTATTTTTGGCAGTTTTTCAGGTCATGAAATTTCGGAGCCATTTTGAGGCCCTAAATGACATTTTTTGGAAAATTAGAAAACATGGATAATTGAATCATGTTTGCAGTCGAAAGTGGTAGTACTTGGATAGATATTTCTAACGAGGTATCGTGTGTGTCAAATGAATATCATATGCTAAAGTTACGACTCCGGGAAGTTGATGTACCAATTTACCCCAACGAGGTCCACAATTTTGGTGCTTCATCTCCTAGGGTTAAGTTTTTGGATGTTTAGGGTTTTTAATTATTTCCCAATCATAAATAGGCCCTTGAGCCTCATTGTAACACAGTTCAGAGACATGTAGCCACCACATCTCTTCTCAAAGATAAGTTATCATCCCTCTAGCTAGTTTATTTCCATTCTGTATGTAAGCATATTTTAGTTATTTGATATTAATGAAATGAATTTTTACTTTGATTTTATCTCTGTGTTCATTCTTAGTTATGTATTATGTTGTGTTCTTGTATAATTCCGGATCAGTTACTCCCATTCCCTAGAGATAAATCATCTCAGTTGGGAAAAGAAGCAAAGAGGGTACGAGAGGAACTTGAGGCAACTAAAAAGAGAGAGAAATAAAATTAATCCCTTTAACATGAAATTATTAAGGGAAGGAAGGAATCTTCCAGTTAGGGAATTCTTGAGCTGGTTGGGGCCAGTGGAATCCCTAAGTCTGGCTTGTGAGTCTGTGAGTTCCTGGGATGGACTTGTACAATCTTTATGCCTTTGGATAGACCTTGTTAGGTCACTATCAAGAAATTTTTCTGGGAGTGAAAAACAAGCTCGAGGGGAGAATTGGATGTAGCTTCCAATCTTAGTGCTTGGGAGAATTGGTATTTCTCCTCTATGGATTCTACTGACAACTTATACTAATAGATAAGTACTTCGTAAATTAGTAAATTTTCTTTTAGAATGGAAGAGGTTGATATATTTGATACTCCATATATATAGGAATAATTAATGGAAATTTCTTATACAACCCTTTTATAAGAGATTGATTGAACTCTTTGAAAAATCAGTAGAGTTTGAACTATATGCATAGTATTGAGTAATTACAATGATTCTATGGCTAGACCAGGTTCAATAACAATAGGTATTTGAACTAATACTTGTATGAATTGTTTTTGTCTTATGCATGTGAGTAAATATTTATTATGATAAATATGTGCATTTTGCGTATGAAATATTAATTGTAATCTACTACATAGAAGAACTGGAAAAAAAGGTTAGTTCTAGTCCAATTGAACAAAAAAAGCCCAAAAAATCGTGGCTTCATGACTAACATGACAAGAAAATTAGAGTAGGCCCCAAGGAAACATGTCCCGCTTGAGGAAATTCCAAACCCATTATGAAATAAATTAATAGAACTATAATAACACAATTACTAATTGCATAATGTAAAGATACAAATTATTATAAAGGTTATTATAAAATAAGAATAGTATTGGTGTAACCCACGACTATAACTAATTACAAAATACTACATGTGTATACAACTGCTATACAAAAATGTGTAAAGCTAAGTCTTATAACAATATACACGATAATAAGGAATTGAGATTGTTAGCTCCTAGCCCTTCTATAATCTGACATCGCATATGAAACCTAACAATAAACAATAAACAATATATAGTTCAACAGTATGTCGATACAACTCAGATATAAACCGAGAACACCATGTTCATATTTAAAGTTTAGTAAATTCATAAACTCATGGTGTGGATACCTTGTAAACAAAGGATATTTCTTCCTTATTAAGTGTTGGGTTGCTGATTTGTCATCATTTTCACTTGTCTTTGTCATTCATTAAGCCATTATTTCTAACCATCCATTGCACCATTTCACTCACTTGCCACCATTTTTACCATAATTCTTCAGAATGCTTCACTCACTTGCTACCATTTTTACTGTAATTCTTCAAAATGTGTCTCTTTATGTCGAAGTGGTCAATTAACATCGTTTTCCTTTATTTTTAGTACATTAAGAAGATTTTTGCATGGTTTTAACTAATAGTAGTTTAGCAAGTTCAAGTGGCTGCATATTTGTCAAGTTTTTGTAGCTACCTCCATGGTTGAGGTAGTAGCACCACTCTAGAATGAAATCCGACACATGAAAATTGTTTCTAGAAACTCCAATATGGATTGTTGTTGGTCAAATTACACCAAACTCATACATGTGAAACTCTAGGAAAAGATCAAGTTTACCAACTCCTTTTGATAATTTATGTAACCAATTTAAGATAATTAAATTGACGAACATAAAGAAAGGAGATTTCTTTCCCTATTCAGTGCAAAATTCATTATTGTAGTTTATTGTTAGTGCAAAATTTATAACTCATTACTTATTGAGGGTTTTGGTCAAACCATATTAGTTTATTTGACCAAAAAAATAAATCAAATATTTATATAGTTAAACATTGGAAATTAAAATTTATTTATTTATGTTCAATTTGATTGGATATCAAATTAAACATGTTATTTCTCATCCAATATTTCTATAGTTGAACATTGAAAATTAAAATTTATTTAGTTATGTTCAATTTAATTGGATATCAAATTAAACATGTTATTGCTCAATACTTTAGAAACCCTGTGACGCATTTAAAGCATTTTTGTTGGATTGTCAAATACGTTGTTGGCTTTCCCAAATCGACTAAATTATATATATAAGTTTATTATATATTCTCATTCCGTTCTCTAAGGTGCCTTGCATTGCAATGTGTGAATGCATCATTTACTATAAATCTTTGGTGCCTAAGCTAATTTGGTGAAATAATAGATAATATGAGATAACAATGACATGTTTGTACAATGAAGTGAAAATGGATGGCATCTTCTGCACCTAATGAAGCCATCTTAGTAAGTGGCCTATGACCATTGAGAAGACATGGTACCATGACTTCATTTACAAACATTCTGTAGTCAACTCAAATTTAATGGTAACATTTTGTACCCAACTCAAAGTTTCTAAATTTAAAATTAATGACAACATTTTGTACCTAAGTCAAAGTTTCTAAATTAATGGTAACATTTTGTTTTGTATTCTTGTAAATGACATATTGCTAATTGATTTAAAGAGTATGCAACCAACTGTATTGGTATATCAATGTTTGGAATCTCCATCTTTTGGAGTCTTATTTTTTTTAAGGTTATATTTGTTAGAGATAAAAAAATTTAATGGTAAGACATAATTTTTATTTTAATAAATTTCTATTTATAAATATTTGGAATAATAATGATTATAATCAACCATTCTTTTTACATTAATATTAAAAAAATTGCAAAATGGTTTATATCCAAGTGAACAATCATAACTTAGTAATTTTGTTTAAGTTTTAATTATTATCATGCAATAGGTATTGATTGATTTACTATCTTTCTATTTTTTTTTAATATTTGATTTATTTTTATCTTATAGATAAAAAATCAATATCATGGCTTATCAATACCACATGCCCAAAAACCATAATTCATTTCAAAATAAAAATATTTTATAAATAACTTAATAGTTACAATACAACAAGTTTCTTAACCATAGATATTTACCCCATTTTACCATAAATACTATTAATTTGTAGATAAACTTGATTACAATACCATAGGCTAGTAGACATAATTTTTAACTTGTCATTACTATGACCTCTATTCAAACCCTATAAGACATTAATGTAATAGTATGCGGCTCACTAACCATATCATCGTCGAAGTAATAAGGCCCCATGATATATTTGGGAGATAGTATAATAATATTGTGTTTAATGAATGCTTAGCACAAACAATATTTAATTTATTATGCTTGTATTAATTAAATTTCATCAAATTTGTGATATACCTATCTAACTATTATTTTTTTATTGTTAATTTACAAAATTTAATAATACATTTAATTATAATTTAAAATCAATCTTATCAAAACATTTTAAAATTTTATTTCTTTATATTTTTATTATTTTCTACTTTAATTTACCTATATTTAAACTAAGCAGGAAAGACTTAGCAAAAACTCATTACTATGTAACAACTTGTTTTTATGAATTTTTGATAAATTAATTTTAAAATAAATAATAAATTCATATTTTTATTTTATATTTTTAATTATATAATTATATTTTGTTGTATTCCACATAACATTATTGTATTTTTTTTTAATAATTTTTTTATATATATTTGGAATTTTTGTGTACAAAACATATTATATTAATTATGAAAATTACTCATAACAAATTTAATTATACAATTAGAAAATAGAAAATGTTAAATGTTAATTTTATAATACTAATGAAATAAAATGTACGCTAATGCTATATTTCATTATATAATTTATTTATAAAATTGGAAAATAGAAAATGTTAAATGTTAATTTTATAAAACTAATGAAATAAAATGTATACTAATGCCATATTTCATTATATATTTCCAAAAATAGGAAATATTTTCTAAATAATAGGATTTTTTATTTTAATTTTTAATAAAATATATTGTAAATTGACATGTTTTTAATATAAAAATAAAAATAAAATCAAAATTATATATCAATTTTTTTAAAAATATTTTTGGTTTCATAAATTTTAAGATTCTCCTAGCTTGTATTATGTTTTAATATTTGTATAAATTAAATTCACTCATAAATATTGATAGCCATTATTTATTAGGCATCAAGGCACTTCACATGAAAAAAATCATAAAATTCAATTAAATTATCTATATATATATATATATATATATATATATTTTGTAATTTTGGAAAAATTATATGTTTATCATGTTCAATATATCACCTTGATCTAGTGGGGAATTGAACATAACATTTTTTCATTGTCTATCAAAAACTCTGTGGACAAATTATACTTTTATTTTAAATTATTATTATTAATTATAAAATAAGAGTAATTTATATTTTTTTTAAATTACAACCATATAACAAAAAAAATTGTAAAACAACAAGTTCAATAACATTTATATTATAACTTGTTTTTAAATTAAATTGAAAAAAAATAGAAATAAATCTCAATGTTTTATTTTCATTACCATAAAAAATATTCTACTTTTTATTTTTACAATTATTAAAATATTCCAAAAATTAAATCCATACCATCTACCGAATACTTAAATTTAAAATGTTAAAATACACATTCCAAAATAAATACAATCATCTAATAATAATTATATAATTGTTTTATTCTATTTCCAACTAAAATAAATGTTAACATTGTCTCCAACAATGGATTCCACAGCAACAAAACCAACCATTTCACAGTTTCTAAAATAAATTTTAACATTATAGGATTCCACACAAACCATTTCACAGTTTCTATATCTCGCGTGACACACTTTTCACGGGCCCATTTGATTGGTTTGGAACTGTACAGAGCACCCCTCATTTATTTTTCTTTATCTTGCTTGCTACACTCAAGATTATGAACTAGCTTCAAAGTTTAGTGAATTGATTTAAAAAAAAACAAAAGAAAACTATACCCAACTTAGAATTTCATCACATCGAATGTTTTCCTTTGTTATTTAAAAAAATAAAGTTGTTTTTTCAATAATTTTCTTTCTACTGTGGGCAAAATTCTAAAAAAGTAGAGGGCGGAGTGAAAATAGATAACAGTCGTTGAATCCCACTATGGCTTACAAGTATACCAACACCCTGAAAAAACTTATAAACAATGCAGAATTCTGATTCAGGTGGCCTCTCAAGTGGTGGACACGATTGTGAAAATTTGATATGAAAGAAGCACCTGTAGGCGACGGTATAACAATTACAAGTAGTATATTTAACAGAGGAGAAGAGACAAACAACACATCCTTTAGTCTAGACCTTAATCGACCATTAGAATATCTATCGATCAGATGACCAACATCTGAATTAACCAATAATTTCTTTTGTTGATGGTCCATCCTGAGGATTTCTCTGGTCTGAGATTCCTTCGGCTCGGAGTTGGAACTTCAACCTCCTCTGTGTTGCGTGGAATATTTTCATTGCTGGATGTAACGAAATATATTCTTAGCACTGATAAGCTCGTCCAATTCATTCCCAACTAAAACACTTAAAGTGATCCGCTTTTGTTTTACCTATTGTCGTTTTGTCATTGTGTAGATAAAATATTGGAACCTTTTTTAATTTCACTTTCGTTGGTGTATGATTGTTGGAATTTCTGAGTATTCCAATACACAGAGGAATAAAAATAATTCCTCCTCTCAACACAGAGATTAAAAAAAACTTGCTGGATAGAGATAGCACACAAGAAACTATTTCATTAAACTTAAAAATCTATTACAGAGGATGCCACAGAACTGTTGTTCTGGCATTTACAAAACAAATTCCAACTGATGTTCACACAGTGTTTTTCTTCACAAATTTTTCCTGTCTCAAAATGCACACAGTAATAAAAAACTCTGTTTCTCAGTCTTCTGGCATTCACAACACAGTCAACTCACTTTTTGTTTTAGCCTTCTGGCAATTACAAAAAAAAAAAAAATCAAGCTCAGTCACTGCGCTCTCTATTTTTACGTAGATAGTCTCACTCTCTATTCCTTTCTTTTTAATACAGTCAACACTCTATTTTTTTTTTACTCACTGTAATTTAAAAAATACACAGCAGTTTACTTGCCTTTGGGCATTCTCTTTTTAAGAAAAATACACAATCCATTTTCTTTTTGTTTATTACAATGTATATTATATATATATTGTAAATAGGATATTTACAATATATTATATATAACATATATATTTCAAAGAGTCAAAACATATGCTGCCGCATTACAAAAAAACATTAACCCATAAAAAAAACTTAACCTATGGTTTGAAACCTTTATCGTGGACATGAAAACACTAAATTAAACTCCATTGCAAATAAATATCACATACCAAATGCCTCTGATGACATAGGGCATCAATTCCACGCGATCGACCTCCCATTGGATGGAGGTGGAGCCCGCTAGATCTCAAACAAGGTTTAAGCAGTTTTGATAAATATTTATCGGGTCTGAAATGAGGTTGTGCTGACTATACCTCATTTCTACATATTCGAAATTTGATTGGTTTAAACTTTGACGTGGATTTGTGGGCTCCCCTAATATTGACACGACCTCGTTTGAATTTTAAATCAGAAAATCAAGTAGCGGTAAGGACTGTGGTTGTTGGTGGAGTTTGAATGCAAGTATGGCGCGTTGTAATGGCGAGGCATAGCAGTGTTTAATGCATGAGATGGCATGGTTAAAAAACAAAACACATAATTTAATTGTTGAGCATGGCTACTGCCTTTGTCTAAATTTTAACTTGCAGGTACAACAAAACCATAATTTAGGTTACAGGGGTTGTGTGCACGTTTTAAGAAAATTTATGAGTGGCTGCTTCTGTCCTTATGCTACTGCAGTTGAAGTTAATATTTCAACACTCCCCCTTAAATTCAACTATTGGGTTTTCTTCCATACCCAAACACTTCCTAAAATAATTAAAACTCTTTTTCCCTGATGGCTTTGTTAATATGTCTGCAAACTGTTCCTCTGTTATGCAATGTTTCAAAATAATTTCATCATTGTTCACTAGTTCCTTGATATAGTGATACTTGGCATTGATGTGTTTCGTTCTCTTATGAAACACTGAATTATTTGACAATGCCATTGCTGAGCTATTATCACAATAATTTGTTGTGCCTTTTATCTGTTCATGATACAAACTCCTCAACATTCTCCTCATCCAAACTGCTTGACATGCTGCTGTTGTAGCTACCACATACTCTGATTTTTCTCTAGATAAAGCCACAATTGGTTGTTTCTTAGAAGCCCATGAAATGACTCCTGAACCCATATGAAAAACATAACCAGAGGTGCTTTTCCGGTCATCTATACTTCCAGCCCAATCACTGTCAGTATATCCAATCAATTCATAATTTTCTGAAGTGGTGTATAAAATTCCATACATCTTTGTTCCTTTCACATACCTCAGAATTATTTTTGTTGGTTGTCAATGTGCCTCCTTTGGCCTTTCCATAAATCTAGAAATTAATCTCATAACATGCATAATATCCGGTCTAGTTGCAGTCAAATACATGAGGCTGTCAACTATGCTCTTGTACAAAATTGGATCAAAATCCTTACTGTTGTCTTCTCTACTTAGTTTCAATCCCATCATTGTAGGAGTAATTGCTGCCTTACAATCCTGCGTATTAAATCTTTCCAAAACTTCATCTATATATTTAGCTTGAGATATAAAAAATTTATTTTCATTTTTCTCTACTTCTATTCCTAAGAAGTATTTAGGCAATCCCATATTAGTCATCTCAAATTCATCCTTCATGACTGATTTAAAATTCTCAATGAGGTAAGCATCATTAGTTGTAAAGATCACATCATCAACATAAAAAACAACAATCAACATCTTACCATATTTCTCCTTGATGTATAATGTGGGTTCTCCTTCACATTTCTCAAACCAATTTTCCAGTAGATAGGCATCTATCCTACTGTACCATGCGCTTGGTGCTTGTTTCAGCCCATACAAAGTTTTCTTCAATTTGCAAACTTTGTGCTTTTGGCCTTCTTTCTCATAGCCCAGAGGTTGTTCAAGATAAACCTCTTCCATTAATACTCCATTTATGAATATTGATTTCACATCCATTTGGTAAAATTTCCACTTATTTTGTGTTGTTATGGATAACACTGCTCTTATTGTTTCCATTCTTGCAACTGGTGCAAAATTTTCTTCATAATCTCTTCCTTGTTGCTGCTTGTAGCCTTTGACCATAAGTTTGGCTTTGTGCCTTTCAATCTTACCTTCAACATTGCTTTTGGTTTTATAAACCCATTTTACTCCAATCACTTCTTTGCCCTTTGGGAGATCAACTAGTTCTCATGTCTTATTCTTCTTTATGGCATTCATTTATTCATCCATAGCATCTATCCATTTCTTATCTTTTATAGCTTCTTCAAAATGAATAGGATCATCTACATGACAATACAATGAAAATAAAGAGTTCATACCTTCATTTGTTGCCTCTTGCTCATAAATCTCATTCAAACTTCTGAATTTGGTTCCTCTTTCACTTGGTGTACTTGTGCTTGTAGAAGCACTCAAATCTGCTCCTTGTGGTGTGCTTGGAGAAGCACTTTCATCACTTCTCAAGTTTTCTCATACCTGCTTGTGGTGTCCCTTGATGTCCTTGTGTTGGTGGAGGTGGTGCTGCTAATGAGGGATGTATTTGAGCCATCTCTTCCTCATTATCATCATGAGACAAACAACTTTTAACATTCACTATTTTCTCAATGCTTCCATCCCATGCTTCTTCCTCAATAAATTGCACATCTTTGCTTATAACAAACTTCTTGGTCGATGGGTTATACAACCTGTATGCCTTGTATTCTTCACTGTATCCAATAAATATGCACTTCTCTGCCTTACTTTCCAACTTCTTCCTCATTTGATCTGGAATGTGTGCATAAGCCACACAACCAAAAAATCTCATGTAAGTGACACCTTGTTTTATGCCACTCCATGCTTCTTCTGGAACTCTATTCATTACTACTTCGGTTGGGCATCTATTCAAGATGTGTGCTGCACAATGTACAACTTCAACCCAATATTCATTTGGCAAATGTTTTGCCTTCAACATACTTCTTACCATATCCATGATGGTCATATTTTTCCTTTCAACAACTCCATTTTGTTGCGGTGTGTACCTTGTTGTAGATTGCTTGTGTATGCCATTTTTTCTGAAAAAACGCAGAAATTATTTTGAGATATACTCACCTCCTCTATCAGTTCTTAATATCTTAATATGCTGCCCACTTTGTTTCTCTACAAGAGCCTTAAAGTGGCAGAATTTCTCAAACACTTCACTTTTATATTTTAAGAAATAAACCCAAGTTTTTCTTGTGTAATCATCAATAAAAGTTAGCATATAGTGGCTTCTTGCTAATGATGGTGTTTGCATTGGTCCACACAAATCTTAATGGACAATTTCTAAGGGTGCCTTTGCTCTTATGCTCTTTCCTGATGGAAATCTTTCTCTGTGTTGTTTGCCCAAGATGCAGCCTTCACATAGGTTGTCCAATTTCTCAATCAATGGTAATCCCTTTACCATTCCTTTCCTATGCAACAAATTTAGACCTCTAAAGTTGAGATGTCCAAATCTTAAGTGCCATAACCAGTTTTCATCCTTTGTTTGTCTTTGATAAGTCTCTTGTGTCACTGCTGCCATTTCAACTCATTTCTTCAAATCTGCTCTCATCTTGAGAGGGAACATTATGTTCTATGTCATCTTCACTTGTGCAATGCATTGCTTGCTTGGTGGTTTATCCATGATGGTGCATACATCATCTTCAAAGAAAAAAATGTATCCCTTTTGAATGAGTTGTCCAATTCTCAAGAGGTTACAGTTCATACTAGACACATAGTATTCATCTGATATGGATCTTCCTTCTCCTTTCTTTGTCAAAACACTTACTCTGCCTTTTTCCGTGACACAGATCTTACTGTCTGTCCCCAATGTTACTTGAAACTTTACATTTTCATCTAACATGGAAAACATGGAAATGTTTCCAGTCATATAGTTGCTACATCCTGAATCTAGAAACCATATATCTTCATTCTTTTCTTCAGCTATATTACATGCTAAAAAAAACTTCTCTTGACTGATATTTTCCTTAGTAAAATTAGGACTGGGTCTATTACCCATGTCACTTTGTTTCTTCCTAAATTCATTGGCATAATGGCCATACTTCTTATAGTAATGACATTGGACTTGGGATTTATCATACCTTTGTCCATGTGTTTGATTTTTTCCACCTTGTTGGCTATTGCCTTGGCCTTGGTTCTGATTTTGATTGCTGCCCCTTCCACTTGCATTTGCACGACTGTTTTTTCCTCCTTTGTTTTGGCTTCTACTTCTTCCTTTTCCTCTATAGTTTCCTCTGCCTTGACCTTTTCCTCTTCCAAAGGACCTTTGGGTCTTGAAGGCATGCTCCAAAGATGAGTTTGTTGTTCTTCTCAATCTTTGTTCATGAGTCATCAATGATGCATGAAGCTCATCAACAATAAACTTTGAGAGATCCTTTGTCTCTTCAATGGTTGTGACTATCACATCAAACCTTGAAGGTAAGCTCCTCAATACTTTCTCCACTATCCTTCTTTATTCAAGTGTATCTTCATGAGGCCTTATCTAGGTAACCATCCCAATCACATGTGTGAAGAATGAGTCTATGTTATCAGACTCTTTCATACAGAGAGTTTCAAAGTCTCTCTGCAGCAATTGTAGCTTTGTTGTCTTCACCTTATCCATACCTTGATAGACAGTCTGGAGGGTATCCCATGTATCCTTGGACCTCTTAGCTGCCGCTATCCTTGGAAACACATTTTCATGCACTACTTGATAGAGATAGAAGAGGGATTTTGAGTCATTCTTCCTATTTCTCTTCAAAAAATCCTTCTCTGCTTATGTCAAGGCATTAAAATAATTTTCATCTGCTGGTTCTTCAAAACCATCTTAAAAAAACTCCCATAAATCCTGAGAGGCAAACAGGGCTTTCATGGTGATTCCCCAATAGTCATAGTTCTTCCCATTAAACTGTGGGAGTTAAGTATTTCCAATACTCGTGCTTGTGTTGGCTCCTGCCATGGCTAGCACACTGGACTATGCTTTTAAACTTGATTGTGTTTTTAAACAAACTGTCTCTCTGCTTAAGAGACAAACTTTGTCTTCAAAAAGACTTCTCTGGACTGCACTTTTTAAACACAAAACTAAAAATATGTTTTGTAAATACCTAGTCTTTGCTGAGCCTTTAGACTGTTGGTAAAAAGTTGCAACAAAACTCCTTCCTTTAGCTTCTTTGACAATCCTTCAAAGAGCCTCGACTAGCTCTGATACCATGTTGGAATTTTCTGAGTATTCCAATACACAAAGTGGAATAAAAATAATTCCTCCTCTCAACACAGAGATTAAAAAAAACTTGCTGGACAGAGATGGCACATAAGAAATTATTTCATTAAACTTAAAAATCTATTACAGGGGATGCCATAGAACTGTTGTTCTGGCATTTACAAAAAAAATTCCAACTGCTGCTCACATAGTGTTTTTCTTCACAAATTTGTCCTCTATCTAAAAATGCACACAGTAATAAAAAACTCTATTTCTCAGCCTTTCGGCATTCACAACAAAGTCAACTCACTTTTTGTTTCAGCCTTCTGGCAATTACAAAAAACATTCAAGCACAATCACTGTGCTCTCTGTTTTTACGTAAATAGTCTCATTCTCTGTTCCTTTCTTTTTAATACAGTCAACACTCTGTTTTTTTTTTACTCACTTTATATTTAAAAAATACACAACAGTTTACTTGCCTTCTGGCTTTCTCTTTTTAAGAAAAATACACAATCCATTTTATTTTTGTTTATTACAATGTAAATTATATATATATATATATATATATATATATATATATATTGTAAATAGGATATTTACAATATATTATATATAACATATATATTTCAAAGAGTCAAAACATATGTTGCCGCATTATAAAAAAACTTAACCTATGGTCTGAAACATTTATCGCGGACATGAAAACACTAAATTAGACTCCATTGCAAATAAATATCGCATACCAAATGCCCCTGATGACGTAGGGCATAAATTCCGTGCGATCGACCTCCCATTGGCTAGAGGTGGAGCTTGCCGAATCTCAAACAAGGTTTAAGCGGTTTTGATAAAGATTTATCAGGCCCAAAATGAGGTTGTGTTGACTGTACCTCATTTCTACGTGATCGGCATTTGATTGATTTAAACTTTGGCGTGGATTTGTGGGCTCCCCTAACGTTGATGTGGCCTCGTTTGAATTTTAAATCAAAAAATCAAGCGGCGATAACGACTGTGGTTGTTGGTGGAGTTTGAATGCAGGTATGGCGCGTTGTAATGGTGGGGCATGACAGAGTTTAATGCACAAGATGGCATGGTTAAAAAACAAAACACATAATTTAATTACTGAGCATGGTTACTGCCTTTGTCTAAATTTTAACTTGCAGGTACAACAAAAGTAGAATTTAGGTTGCAGGGGTTGTGTGCACGTTTTAAAAAAAATGTGAACGACTGCTTTTGTCCTTCTGCTATTGCAGTTGAAGTTAATATTTCAACATAAACCTCCTCTGTGTAGCGTGGAATCTTTTCACCGCTGGATGTAACGAAACAGATTCTTAGCACTGATACGCTCGTCCAATTCATTCCCAACTAAAACACTTAAAGTGATCCGCTTTTGTTTTATCTATTGTCGTTTTGTCATTGTGTAGATAAAATATTGGAACCTTTTTTAATTTCACTTTCATTGGTGTATGATTTGACATCTTCCTTCCCTCCACGTAGAGAGAAGAAATTTCCTTGCAGACTTTTGTTCAAAACACTGAGACGCCATTAAGGGGAAAGTTGGAACGATGGTATTTTGCAGGTTTAAGGAAAAATTCCCGCAGTAGATCAACACCGTATGGGCGTAAGAAAGTTTTTAAAAAAGGTATTGGCACAATACCCCATATCTGGAATCCAAATTTAAACTTATATAGTGTATGTGTTCTTTTTACAAAAGGAAAAACATATTTTCATATTTGTAGAATAGAAATTAATAAAATTATATTCTTTTTCGCTCCATCGTTAACTTATTAGTCCCAGCCTCACTGTTGGGACTATAGTAATTGAAATGGATGCTTAGCATTACTTTAAACTGTTTAACATTACGACTACTGCAAATAACCAGTGCCTTTATTTTATATTCCAAGGAACATTCTCTGTCATTCAATGAAATATTTTACGGTCTTATTGGCCTTATATCTAGGCGATAAGAATATATTTCATAAATTCTATATCTTAATTAATATCACTTTACAAAAAAAGGTAATGCTAGATTAATGCTAGCATTAATCATCAAGCATTTAATGTTTACAAATATTTCACTCAATTTGTCTAGACAGACCAATATGAAACAAATGATGAAAAAACAAGTGTGAACTTCATGATGAAAACACCTGCATGAAGAAAACACGTGTGACCAACATCCATGAAATTGAAAACAGGTGGCCTCGATAGGGATGCAAGTGGCAGTTAGGTCTTTTATCAGATTTGTTTAGACCTGTCTCACAATTCAGTGTCATAATCAAGCAATGAAATATTTTATGGTCTTATTGGCCTCATAGCTAAGTGATAAGAATATATTTCATAAATTATATATCTTAATCAATATCACTTTACAAAGAAAGGTAATGCTAGATTAATGCTAGCATTAATCATCAAGCATTTAATGTTTACAAATATTTCACTCAATTTGTCTAGACAAACCAATATGAAACAAATGACGAAAAAACAAGTGTGAACTGCATGAAGAAAACACGTGTGACCAACATCCATGCAATTGAAAATAGGTGGCCTCGATGGGGATGCAAGTGGAAGTCAGGGCTTTTATCAGAGTTGTTTAGACTTGTCTCACAATTCAGTTTCATAATCAAGCGACCACATTCACAATTCAGTTTCGAGACGTAATCAAACAACCACATTCACAATTTAGTTTCATAATCAAGCAAACATACCTCAAACAAATGTGATCCCTATTACTTGTTAATACAACCTATTACCAATTAATGCTGGTTGTATGGAAGAATGGCTATATGGAAGCAGAGCATGTGTTTTTTGTATAGAACCTTGGTTGTATGGAAACACAACAAATCCTAAATGTTGAGTAGCTCGCAGCTAAAGCACCAACAGATTTCACTTATTCTTGCAATACTTATTCCTCACGCGAGTTGCAATGGAGTTGGAGGGATCTTGGTAAGTACCCGGATTAAATTTCCCTTGCAAAGCAATTTAATGTCAATTTCAAATTAAAAGAATCAAGGGAAGGAAAGAAACACAAAACAATGCCATTAATTGGATTATAGCAAGCGACGTTGGTCTTACATTTCATTCCTCTACGTTTTTTGGAAATAGTGTAGTGGATAGGATCTTTCTGGTGCATTTTTTCGTTGCTTGAAATTTCTAGATTTTTATGTCCTTTTACAATTCCAACAAAGTATTAAATAGGGATACCATCTTAATTTTCAATGGAGCATTTAATAGCTTGTTCTTAGTTCTAAATGTGAACGGTTGTTTGAGTATTAGGGTTTGAGAAATCATTTTGTGCATAGTTATGGAATTCGAACTCCATTCCATACATGAAAAAATTGACAAATTTGAGAGTATACATCTTATTGATGTATAAATCAATTATTTTTTTCCAAAATTTTCAAAATTGACAAAAAAGGTGGCTTTGTTATCTATAATGGGTTTAAAAGTCGCTAGTCTAATTTTTCCTTTTTTCTTCGCTGGAAGTTTCGAAATGGAGGGAAGATTCAGATTGGAAGTCAGGTAATTTTTGGTAATTCGGAGATCTTTCATTGTAGTAGTTCATTGATGAGGTTTTTAAATGGAAAGGGTTTCTTCTTCATTAGTCAAATCATCAAGGCAGTTGACAGGGGTAACCCAATCAGGAAATCAGATTTGGAGATGGAATTGTCGAGAGAATTATCTGGGGATTCGGCAGAATACATTGGATCTTTAAGTAGTATGGGAATTACTATGAACAACAGGGACGACTGTCTGATCTGGAAGGGCCAATTAAAGCAGGGTATGGTAGAGGTGAAAGAGACTTATGGAGCTCTCTTCAAGAATAATATTTTGATTTATAATCCTAGAATTTTTCAGGGGATATGGGAGAACACAACTCCTTTGAAAATGAAAATTTTCCTTTGGTTGGTTTTAATGGATAAGAATTTAACCTGGGAAAACCTAAAAAGGAAAGGAAAAATTGGTCTGGGCATATGTAAGATGTGTATGATGGAGAATGAGGACAATTTTCATTTGTTTTACAACTATTGTTTTGCAAGGGAAGTGCTGAAGCTGATTAGTGGGTTTTTCAAAATGGAGTTGCCATATTTAGAAAGCACTGAAGTGTTCATTTCATGGCGGGGAAAAAAAAAAAAACACTACAAAAACTTACCGGCACTTTATCACTGGAACATTAGGGGAGAAAGGAAGAGATGGACTTTTGAGGATATCAGGAGCTGTCCCATGAAAACTGCACAGAATATTTATCAGCACTTGTCATTACTAAAGAGGGAGATGGATCCTCTAACTGACCTGTCAAAGAGAATGAGACCGTTTCAAATAAACTTCCCAACTAGTTTTTTTTACGGATTCGAAGTGTGGATGTGGTGCCTGGCTGAGGCTTACACCTCAGTGTCACTACAAGATATATTGGTATGGCGGGACAGATTCTAATATGAGAGCAGAGATACTAGCATTATGGGGGCTGCTATGGTTTGCATCACATCTATGCATGGAGGATTTATGGGTATATGGGGATTCGAAAGTTCTAATTCACCATGTCAACGGATTCACCATACTTTCTCCAGAACATATGGGGAATTGGCTGGAACATGTAGATTATATAAAAAAATCTTTCAGTTGTGTTAATTTTAATCACTTTTTTCGTGAAAAGAATATTCAAGGGGACAGGTTATCTAAACAGGGTTTAATGGGGGCCTTCGGTCAGATGCATTATGAGTTTGTTATCGAGGGTGGAGACAGAGCTGTGGGTATGGTATAGTTTAATTAATCCCCTTCAGAGAGTTTTTTGTCTCGGTGCATTTTTGGAATCTTCTGGGAAGCTATTACTGTTTTTGATCTTTTTGTTTTAAAAGGTACATGATTTATTCTTGTTATAAGTTACAGCTACAGTGTTTACTGGAACTTATGGTTACTGTGTTATTACAAGAGTGACTTTTCACATAAGTCTTTGGTCAAGAAGAATTCGATGCTTTTGGTTTATATTTTGTAATTCCAGAAAATTTCCTGTTTGAGGACGATAAGTAAGGAATCTCGTCTATGATATGACTTGATGGAAAATTGTACTAGTGCTTAATACAAACCAAAATTTTTCTACCTGAAAAAAATCTCTACATTTAAAACACAAAACACCTTTCAAATATGGTTTTTAAGCCGACTGTGATTTGAAGAGAGCAATGAAGAACATTTTTACATCAATATTGAAACTGGTTAAACCAGAAATACAAAAGAAGAAGAAGCCAGAAACATGTATTTATTCCATGTCACGGCCTGCAGGTTGCAATATACAAGCTTTTGAGCCAAAAAAATAAGCAAATAATTAAATAAATGGCTTGCCTGGTTTACCTTCAGAAGCGGCTGAGGGTTGAACGTCTTCCTCAAATATTTAGACGCAGGTTGCAGGTTGAACGTCTTACTCCTTCCTCAAACAACAGGTTCACAGGATATTTAAGGCTCAAATATTGGCCTCAACCGATTCTCCGATTCACGGGATGAAAACACCAAGAAATTGACAAGATTTTCCCCTGCGGATGATAAATTTGATAGATTCTATTTAGGCTCGACTCTTATGCATTAACCACCAAAAAGATACTGTCTTTCTGAAGCTAAAGAGACAAAAGCCTCACCTATTGGCATCTCGACATCGCTGAATTTCTGGTACTTGGCTCGAACTTCATTCTAAGCATCCATAGACACCGTTGGGGTCCAATTGGGTATATGAAGACAACCTTGCCATCATTTTACGACTCTGGAGAGCTTCGAGAGTCCTTCTAATGTGCAGGTGCATTGGCAGAGAATGAAACAAAAGCAATCGTGCTATCATTTTTAACGAAATGCAATCCAACAATCCTGGGCAAATGTAATACATGGGCAAACCTGGACAGTGTAATACATGCAGATTTTTTAAAATTACTTTTCATTCGATATCTCAAATAAACATTTTGTTTCAACAAACTAAAAACACATATGATAAGTGGCTATATAGTTTTTTTCACATAATGCTATTTTCATTTTTCCTATACACCTACAACTAAAAGATCCCAAAAGATCCCAAAACATTCTTTTAGCTTTATTTTTAATTGTTTATATCATATAAAACATTCTAGCTTCATTTGTAATTATTTATATCACATTTAATATTTAATTTGCACTATATGTTTTATTAGTTAATTACTTTTAAAATCCTAATAGGGGTATACAATTAATTATCTTATTTAAATTTAATGGTTTTATTTTTCTGTTATTGCCAATAATTTCCCAGAATTGTGTTATCGCTATTGTTTTAAACAATTTTGGCATTATGTTTAGAGTTGATTTTCATGGTTGTACAACATTGGGTTTGCCTCTTGAATTTTAATATATATATTTCAGAACAAAGTCCTCATTCATAGAGAAGGAAATTCAATATAAATATTCCATAACAAAGTCCTCATTCATAGAGAATGAAAAATATGTTTTCTAACTAGTAATAGGATAGCCATTATTGTCGAGCATCATCTTTATGCATGAAAATTAACAGGCTATTTGTGGATTGGATCTTCAAAGCTATTAACAGGCCGAAACCCTGCCCTCATTTTATTGGATTACAATATGCCCAGGACCAAGATCTTCACACCTTTTATCTCAAAAAATCAAATCTATAGAAATCTACTGCCAGACTCTTCTTTACAAACATTGTGTCTACGAGTTGGGTGTATTCAACAAAGACACCACATATCTCAGAGAATGCAGGATCAAAACTACTCATACGTCCTTGTAGACGGGTATTTTTTTATATGTTTTAAGATTATTACCCTAGATATATTTTGGAATGCGTTAATCTGAACTGGAAACAAACCATCAATTCAACAAGCCGTTTGTCATATGTCAAAGTACTAAAAGTTTTCGCCACTGTAGACATTTTCGAAAGAGGTGAAAACGTTTGTGTTAGACAAGCCTTGAAATCTGAATATCGGCAAATCCTAAGCCTAGTAGGGCGTGGCTCCTATTGTTAAAGTTGATTAGAACTGAATATAATGGAAAGGAGTGGGTTCTGGCTAATTTTGTTTTTCAAATTTCTGGTTTTCCAACTCCCTATTGTCTAGTTTCTTAGTTCACTCATTACCTTATCTTTCATTAACTTAGATTTCAATTTTTAGTATGCTTTTAGTACTGAATTTGGGTCTCCAATATTTTTGTATGTGTCAACCACTAAACTTCTATTTGTATGCTTTTACCACTAAACTAACCTTATGTGTCACCATTTTCAAAATTTTAGTATACATCATGATTTTATAAATTTGATTAATGATCGGTAAGATAATTTTTTATTTCAAAACTGAATTCATTTTGTAAGCATTTGTTTTTAAAGATTTATGTTTCCTGACCACAATCAATAAATAAGAAAGGCAATTCAACACACAATAAAGCTTAAGACAACCAGCCATTTATCATTCCGTTTGAGGCATCTCCCTAGTCACTGCCTTGTCGTGCCTAGGATCAGTTTGGATTGTATCTTCAAAGCAGAGCTAGGCTATTTGTGGATCGTATCTTCAAAGCAGAGCTAGAAAATTTTGACTGGCTTCATAGTCTCTAGCTCCATACCTTGTTTTCTGTTTACTCTACTGGCGGGGACTTGCTGCTTAGCAGTCTCCCTTGTTAATATACATTTTATTTTTTATTCAAAATGGGTTCCAAACCTATTTAAAGAACAAAGATTAACTTGTTATTGAGAAAAATAAAAAATAAAGGAAAAAATATTGACGGTAAAACATTATTGAAGAATTTTAAACAATCGAAATGTCAATAAACGTTGCAAATATTGACGGTAAAACATTATTGAAGAATTTTAAACAATCGAAATGTCAATAAACATAAAGCAACATTTTATTAGTCCCTGCCCCTTCAAGGCTGCATGGACTATTGTAACCGGTTTTGTCTATCTTATTAATTAGTCCCTGCAAACCTAATGTTTTCGCCTCGTATTTTAGAAGCACCTTTTTCTCAACCTATGAACTTCTTCCCGCCACTATTTCAGCCAATAAAACAATTTAACATCTTATTTGGCGTCATGTCGAGGCAAGATGTAAAGAAACTTATGGTAAATAACCACTGATATCCAGCATTTTTGTTTCAATAAACTAATACTTGCATTACTTCGTAAACATTTTATGTCTAACTTATAATACCCTACAGGCCTTGCAATATTTGCGCTCATTTCTCAAGTTTGGCCACGAGAGAAAGAAGTTGTTGATGGTATTTGCGCTCATTTATACAAAATGCATGATGCAGGAAGCGCAGGAGGAGACAGATCCAGAAATCAATGACATGGCCGGGTGTTCATGAGCAATGGACATTTTCTTCGTAAGCGTTGTATAAATCCTTTCTATTAGTGGTTATGAATATCTCTTTCATGCCGCTTTTGGGTGTGTTTTCTACAGCTTATTGAGGACTGCTCATGTGAAAAAAAAAAAAGAACATGTGGCAAGCATGAGGATGCGCGGTAGTTACAAATTGGTCTTTGTACAGATAACACTCTCTTTGTATAGATAACGCTTCCCAGCCTCCATAAGTTTATGACCAGGAAAGCAACCTCTCAACATACAGGAAGTATGCACAAGAAGTATGCAGACGAACTTAGGATGATATCCTCTGTCTAGGCTTGGCGTTGCGACAAGGGTACGGCGCTTACCTTTCATGGATTTTGGATGGCTCCTCTTGCCCTACTGATCTATGCTACCTTGTATGGTGCTGTCTTTCTCGTTGCGTGCTTTTCTACAAGAAGCATCCCAACCAGCAGCTTAAAAAGGTTTCCTGAGTTCACCATAGAGAAGTATCAAAAGTGGCAAGACGACTGGGTGAAGATCCTGTGCTTTTGACTAGTATGAACTAATCCCATTCCTTCTCTTATAGGTATTAGATAAAAATGTACTAATTCCATGACATTCATAGAATAGTAGTAACTAGTGCAGGAATCATACATGGAGAGAAGCTGTAATCACCCATTAGATGCAATAGAGGGAGCACGCTACATGGAGTCAGTTAACAACAATCTCTGAGGTAAGACCCCCTCTATATGCAATTCTCTTCTATTTCTTTGTCTACAGGGTTATGTGTCTGGACCTGCATGTAATATATATAATAACAATAGCTAGAAATACATACTTGTGATGAATTGAACATTCAACAATCCCTGCACTATTCCTGCACTAACAGTGGACATTCAAATTACAAAATACTTGTAAATTCCGCCTTACTATTTTATATCTTGCTTTAGGAACGAAGTGGTTGTATATTACGGAGGGGATTTCATCCTGCCTGAGCCAGATCTAGAGCTCTTCTCTGAAGGACCTCTAGGCTTGCCTGAGCTCTTCGTTGAGCACCCACAACTGAGCCAGATCGAGAGGAACATCAGTTGAAGCATAATTCTTAGCAGCATTTGAATTATTACAGAATTTACCTCGGCTTTTACCCTTACAAAGCTTGAGGGTACCGACGCCCTGACATCGTGCATTGCCGCACGTTCGCCGGGCTTCGCCACCGGTGACATGAACCTCCACCTGCGGGCTGCAACTACTTGTCTTTCCTGCAACATCTTCAGTACAATACAGTCTACCTTATTCTGTTTTTGAACACGACAATAGAGATGTGAGTACCAATTGATCTATCTGAACAACAACTGTTAAAGGAGCTGTTGAAAGTCTATAGTCTCAGCAGTTGATGACCCAACATTTTCAGCTGAAGCATTCCTAGCAGTAGAAGCAGTAGTTAATGAACCAACAACAACTGAGCCAGATCCAAAGATCCAGTGCTAGTCTCTGAAGGCTTGTTTGAGATCTTCATTGACCACCCAAAACAACTCTTCGCTCTTCTCTAAATGTCCTTTCGACTTGCCTGAGCACCCACAGCATATAACTACGAGGGTGGTATGTGGCAACAGAAACACCATTAATGGCAGGTGGCAACAGATCCATCAACTTCCTTTAGAGACGGCAACAACCTCAACAATAAGTGTATATTTTATTCAACAGAAGGAAAAGTACATACACTTGTTCAACAGCAGGCAAAGTACATACGAGAATTTTGGCCATGCTACTATGTTCAAATTTTATAGGTTTGTGATTTGTTTTTCTAATGTATTTGCAAACAAAATGTTTTGGGCCATGATATTATTTAAAATATTAACTATTATATACATTCAATTAAATATTATATATGTATTCATTTAATTACTATCCAACCATCTTGTTGTGTACTGACTTTCACAGTGAAACTTTGATTAAGTGCCATCCAGCACTCTGATTAAAAGATCAGAGAAGCTTGCCAGTCTTGATGTGTATTGGCTTTCACAGTGAAACTTTGATTAAGTGCCATCCAACACTCTGATTTAAAGATCAGAGAATCTTGCCAGATAGACTGGAAGCTTTCGGCCCATCTATCCTAATTTACTATTGTATTACAGCCCCATTTGTATTTCAATTGGTTATTAGGCCCCTCTTCTGAATAACTTGAGTTTCAGAATATTTCTTAACGATGAAAACCTACCTGAAAGCACCATTCTTATCCAAATGTAATCAAATTATCTTCTGAATATAGAAACGGCTCAATTCTTCAAAGCTCAATAAAGCCACGTCAATGAATAGATTGTTTTACTAGTGTCTTACAACCCCGTTTGCATTTCAATTGGTTATTAGTTCCCTCTTCAGAATAACTTGAGTTTCAGAATATTTATTAACGATGCAAACCTACTTGAAAGCACCATTCTTATATTAGTTCCCTCTTCGGAATAACTTGAGTTTCAGAATATTTATTAACTATGCAAACCTACCTGAAAGCACCATTCCTATCCAAACATAATCAAATTATTTTCTGAATATAGAAACGGCTGAATTCTTAAAATCCTAATAAAACCACGTAAATGAATAGATTGTTTTTAGTGAAAATAAGAAAACAATAGGGAGTAAGCTATAATGCGACTTTTTGGGAGATTCCGATCCCCGAAAAAGTCCATTATTCCGGCATCGGGTATAGTGGGCCCCGAGAGCCGTTATCCTGCTGGTCACCGCAACGTCTACGCTCCGTTAGTGCCCCACCGTTCCTCCGTTCATCAACACTTCGTCCATCAACAGGCTGGCTGCATGCATGCATTAATGGCGCTGCCAACTCTGCCACCCTTCTCAGCTCCCACTGCCTGCGAAATCAATTTCGAAATTGATTTTCAAATCTCTAAAACATTCTCTGAAGCCCAGTGACATTCTCTTAAGCCCATAGCACGAGCAGAACAACAGAACAACAGCTTGAAACCTTAATCGATCCCTGCCCAGGTACGTGATCTGTGTGTACGAAATCCTTGGATAATTTGACAAACCTCTAACACATCAAACTTTTTGGGTGTTAGAGTTTGGAAAAGTGGATAGAGTCCTTTGGTTATATGATAAACCTCCAAGGTTATTTGATAAATCTCCAACATGCCCAACTATCTAGCTATGGGTGTTTGGAATGTCTGCAAAAGTTTTTTTTATTTATTTTTATTTGACAAAGCTCCAACACATAGAACTGTCATTTGGTTATATGAGAAACCTCCTAAAATATGAAGTTGTCATAACTCTTTGGTAACTTGACTAACCTCCAATTTATGGACCTGTCTGGGTGTAGAGTATGAAGATGCTGCTAGTGTTCATTGATGACTTGAGAAACCTCACATATGGACACATGGTAACTCGGTAACTTGACTAAAGTCCCACACATGGGGCTGTCTGAGTGCAAGAGTGTTTTTAGAGTCTGCTAGAGTGTTTAAGTAACTTGACAAACCTCCAACACATGGAGCTGTCTGGGTACCAGATTTTGGAGAGTCATCAGGAGTCCTTTGGTAACTTGAACAACACATGGAGTTTTTTGGATGCCAGAGTTTGGAAAGTTTGTCAATTTCTTTTAACAACTTGACTAAACTCCTAGCGCCAACCCATCGAGCTGCTACCTTGGTCATAGTGCGGGGTTTGGAAAGACTACCAGATCCATTTGGTAACTTGACAAACCTCCAACATATCCACCTAGTAATTAGAATGCAAGAATTTGCAGAAGCTGCCTAGTGTAAAGACAATGGTATCTTTGGAATACTTGTAGGCATCAGATCGTGTGAATTTGAAGAGCATACTGTAAAAACATTGGTGTCTTGTAGGCATCAGATCGTGTGAATGTGAAGACCATTGGAACACTTGCATACTTATTTATATAATTGGTGAATCTTCATGCCTCAAGTTGTAAGCTGAGGTGTGATGAGCAAGTACTAAACACGCTGTCCCAACCAAAAGGCTACTGAAATAAATTTCTAGACAGTAAATTCAATACAAGTTTTTCCATGTCCAATTTAGGACAGGAATTATGAGAACAGTGATTTGATTTGGTATGTTTAATTGTATTGAATGAGAATGGTGATATACGTTTCATTATTGTTTCTGGTGGTGGTTCATCGGATTATTTATTATTTAAGATAATAATCATTTTTTTTCTTTCAGAATGATGTAAACAGTTTTTCCATTTCTAACTTAGGGCAGGAATTATGAAAACCAGTGATTTCTTTTTCTATGTTTAATTATATTGAATGAATCTAATTATATTGAATGGGAATGGTTATATAATTTTCATTATTGTTTCTGCTTCTAGTGGTTGTTCATGGGATTTAGGAACCATTTGTGCATTCAACTGTTCTAATCTTTTATTTATCTGGATTGAATCTTAATTTTCAATTTTCCGAACTCCCAGCTACAAGGAGGAAGAGAGGGATTCCAAGTATTGAATGCTCAAATTCGATGCAAAAATTAGGTTTTTCAATTCTTCTACAGTGCTATGCAAAACCAATTTATTGCTATGATAAATTGTTCAAATTAGTTTACCAATAAGATCCATCATCCTCCCCTGTTATCCAAAAAAAAATGTTCAGTGAAATTGTACAACCATAGTTGAAAGGAGAATGTATAATTTGTCAAAAAGCTAATCCTAATTTAACTGTTCAGAAAATATCCATAATTTCTTTAATCTTATAGCTGAAAAGAGATTTTATTTATTTAGATCTCAAGCTCAGAACTAAGGGGGGAAAATTGAAACCACAAAATCTAACATTTTGATAGTTAAAACTCACCATACATGTGGCTTGGATTTTGATTTGGTGACCCATATGTATAATATTACCATGAATTCGATTCACCCACTGCCCAAATTCACAAGCAATTACATATGATCTCACAGTAATTGTTGCATTTGAACATTTTGGATCTTCTTCATAGTGTTGGGATTTAGGAACCATTTGTGCATTCAGCTGTTCTAATATTTTATTTATCTGTATTGAATATTAATTTTCAATTTTCCCAACTCCCAGCTACAAGGAGGAAGAGAGGGATTCCAAGTATTGAATGCTCAAATTCGATGCAAAAATTAGGTTTTTCAATTCTTCTACAGTGCTATGCAAAACCAATTTATTGCTATGATAAATTGTTCAAATTAGTTTACCAATAAGATCCATCATCCTCCCCTGTTATCCAAACAAAAATGTTCAGTGAAATTGTATAACCATAGCTGAAAGGAGAATGTAGAATTTGTCAAAAAGCTAATCCTAATTTAACTGTTAAAAAAATATCCATAATTTCTTTAATCTGATAGCTGAAAAGAGATTTTATTTATTTAGATCTCAAGCTCAGAACTAAGGGGGGCAGATTGAAACCACAAAATCTAAAATTTTGATAGTTACAACTCACCATACATGTGGCTTGGATTTTGATTTGGTGGCACATATGTATAATATTACCATGAATTCGATTCACCCACTGCCCAAATTCACAAGCAATTACATATGATCTCACAGTAATTGCTGCATTTGAACATTTTGGATCTTCTTCACAGTGCTGGGATTTAGGAAGCATTTGTGCATTCAGTTGTTCTAACTTTTATTTATCTGTATTGAATCTTAATTTTCAATTTTCCCAACTCCCAGCTACAAGGAGGAAGAGAGGGATTCCAAGTATTGAATGCTCAAATTCGATGCAAAAATTAGGTTTTTCAATTCTTCTACAGTGCTATGCAAAACCAATTTATTGCTATGATAAATTGTTCAAATTAGTTTACCAATAAGATCCATCATCCTCCTCTGTTATCCAAACAAAAATGTTCAGTGAAATTGTATAACCATAGCTGAAAGGAGAATGCAGAATTTGTCAAAACGCTAATCCTAATTTAACTGTTCAAAAAATATCCATAATTTCTTTAATCTGATAGCTGAAAAGATATTTTATTTATTTAGATCTCAAGCTTAGAACTAAGGGGGGAAAATTGAAACCACAAAATCTAACATTTTGATAGTTACAACTCACCATACATGTGGCTTGGATTTTGATTTGGTGACCCATATGTATAATATTACCATGAATTCGATTCACCCACTGCCCAAATTCACAAGCAATTACATATGATATCATAGTAATTGCTGCATTTGAACGTTTTGGATCTTCTTCACAGTGCTGGGATTTAGGAACCATTTGTGCATTCAATTGTTCTAATCTTTTATTTATCTGTATTGAATCTTAATTTTCAATTTTCCCAACTCCCAGCTACAAGGAGGAAGAGAGGGATTCCAAGTATTGAATGCTCAAATTTGATCCAAAAATTAGGTTTTCAATTCTTCTACAATGCTATGCAAAACCAATGTATTGCTATGATAAATTGTTCAAATTAGTTTACCAATAAGATCCATCATCCTCCCCTGTTATCCAAACAAAAATGTTCAGTGAAATTGTATAACCATAGCTGAAAGGAGAATGTAGAATTTGTCAAAAAGCTAATCATAATTTAACTGTTCAAAAAATATCCATAATTTCTTTAATCTGATAGCTGAAAAGAGATTTTATTTATTTAGATCTCAAGCTCAGAACTAAGGGGGGGAAATTGAAACCACAAAATATAACATTTTGATAGTTACAAATCACCATACATGTGGCTTGGATTTTGATTTGGTGACCCATATGTATAATATTACCATGAATTCGATTCACCCACTGCCCAAATTCACAAGAAATTACATATTATCTCACAGTAATTGTTGCATTTGAACATTTTGGATCTTCTTCACAGTGCTGGGATTTAGGAACCATTTGTGCATTCAGCTGTTCTAATATTTTATTTATTTGTATTGAATCTTAATTTTCAATTTTCCCAACTCCCAGCTACAAGGAGTAAGAGAGGGATTCCAAGTATTGAATGCTCAAATTCGATGAAAAAATTAGGTTTTTCAATTCTTCTACAGTGCTATGCAAAACCAATTTATTGCTATGATAAATTTTTCAAATTAGTTTACCAATAAGATCCATCATCCTCCCCTGTTATCCAAACAAAAATGTTCAGTGAAATTGTATAACCATAGCTAAAAGGAGAATGTAGAATTTGTCAAAAAGCTAATCCTAATTTAACTGTTCAAAAAATATCCATAATTTCTTTAATCTGGTAGTTGAAAAGAGATTTTATTTATTTAGATCTCAAGCTCATAACTAAGGGGGGGAAATTGAAACCACAAAATCTAACATTTTGATAGTTACAACTCACCATACATGTGGTTTGGATTTTGATTTGGTGACCCATATGTATAATATTACCATGAATTCGATTCGCCCACTACCCAAATTCACAATAAATTACATATGATCTCACAGTAATTGCTGCTGCAGCAGCAGCCTAGACTGCTATACACAATATCTCAAGGACTGAATCTGCAGGAGATGCAGGAACTTGCAGGGCACAATAGGAGGTGCCCTTAGGCTCATTCTTGGAGCAAGGTACATTGGAGTGAATATTGTTGTTGTTGGAAGTTGGATGATAATACATACGCGAAGTTTGAGGGCAGTGAGAATTAAACCTGGCAGGGATCCTTATACCCACATCCACCATTTCCAGGTATTTCGCCATCTGGGCAGCTCTGCTAATAACTTGATTCTGTTGCTCCTATAACAAACTGACTGCAAGCAATCACCAGAGGGATCTGAAAACAAGATAAGAGCAGTAGCAGGTGGACACATACTCAATTAATGCCAACCATGAAGGCTTCCTCCACCATCAGCTGTCATTGTGGGCATCCAATTCACTATAATTCAGGGCATCCACAGATCCAACGGCTGCATAGAGATCCAACAGTGCATATACAGTGGCAAACTGCAAAAAATACTCTGCATCCCAGTGGCAAACTGCAGCAAATACTCTGCATCCACTTACAAAAACAATAATGCTATGAAACTAATAATGCTTAGCTTGTAAGCAAACCAGTAAACATATTAAACATGGTAAGACAATGTTATGTTATAGTTTTTATATGATGTAATACAAATCACTTACCAAGTTATAAAAAAAAAAAAAAAAAAGACAAAACATAGCATATTCAAATACACCCAGAGAACAAGGTGCATTGTATAGCCCAGGAAAAGGGGGGTCTGACGAGCCATCAACTTTGTGTGTCTGTATAACAATGTATTGAATATCGATAGTATAGTGGGTGCATTGAATATGAAAATTAGCACAAAGACATCTAAGGGAATATAATGAAGGAAAAAAATATTAGAATAATAATTATGTCACAAGGTTTGCCAAAATTTTGTAATCTTCAAAAAAATTAAGGTTTTCTTAATCTTATTAAACTTTATAACCATTGAATACTCCAAGTTTTGAAGGGAATTTCTAGTTTGTCACTATAAATTGTTAAGAGTTGAATCATAGATTATAGTTCTGAAATGCAGTGCAGTTCAAGATATAATAGAATCTATGACTTCACCATCCAGATCCAGTTACGTTTTTATTCTAGTTTGGTTCATTATTTATTTTGTAATGACTTCACTATCCCCTTTCTTTTGTTTGGAATCTAATCCTATTTGTCTAATATGAATTTAATATTATTTTATTTTCCAAGTCTTCTAAGCATACATAATGGTGCAAAAGTGGGAGTTGTACATCGAAGTGTCTTGTCGTCCTAATCCTGGTGAAGCCACTATAAAATATGTGCTTCATAATGCGGCAAGAAATCATGTGTTGCATAGAAATATAGAAGTGCACGGGAGGACAACAAACAACGAAGCTTACTACATTGCCCTTGTTGAGGGGTTAAAGGAGGCAAAAAATTATGTTGTCAATGATATTACAGTTTTCAAAAACTTGCAACTCATATGCAATCAGATCAAAGGCATCTTTGAACTTCGAAAAGCGAATCTCAAACTGCTTTACAAGGAAGCAATAATGTGGATTTCTCAATTTCAATCTTTTAGCATACATTACCATGCAAACATTCATAAGATGTACACTGATATACTTTCTAGAGGAACGTCAGCTATAGATGGAGGTGTCAGAGATGCCATCGTATCATCATCTATTGCAAGAGAAGTCATTGATCAGCATCAACATAGTTCCCCAATATGTGAATGTGTTGTTGTGATCATTTTCCTTGGGGCTATCATGACATGGTTCTTTCACTAAAGAAGAACCATGATTGGAGTCTTTTGTATGGGTGACAAGTTTTTGGAAAAATGTTTGATATTCCATGTATATGAACAAATGTAATATTTTCATGGTTTGTGATATAATAGTTTAAGGTTATTGAGGTTATTTACACTCAATGTGCTTGTAAATTTCACTGTGGATCAAAATCAATTCAATTAATGAGCAAACAGTAATGGAAATTCTCATAAACATACAACTTCACCTCCAATAAACATCAACTAGTGTATGGTGTGTTACCCCTTACATATATTTAGAGGCTTGCATGATGACACAAATGGATATATCATAGACAACGGGTACATGGTTGTTGCATGCTTTTATGGATATTGTTTCCACTATGATAGTTTTGCTTGCACCCATGTGCTTAGTTTGGAGTATTGTACTATTAGTTGATTGATTTGGATGGAGGAGACCAATCTATTTCATTTTTGGATTGGTCATCATGGCTTTGTTAGTGGTGCTCCTCTCATGTTGCACACTTTTCATTTATGGATCAGCCTTCTAGTGGGTATTTTTTATCTTTCATGAGATGCTTAACTTGGTGATGTTGCACCCTACATCACATGGATATTTTCAACCTATTAACGTTATGTTTGGCATATTTTCTCATCATTTGTAGATAACACTACACTTCCACATGGTTTTATTTCAATCTAGCCCTCCAAAACATTAAATGTTATGTGGTGATTCTTGACTCAATTAGAGGAACACCCCAGTTTTTGAGATTTGTTTGGCATTGAAATGGCATCTTGACATTATGTATGCACTGTCCTAGGAGAGTGCTTCTCATGTACTTGCATTTCCACATTGATATATCCCTATCAATGGCTATATGTCGATGATGTGTAATGATTTGTGCTAGTTTTTTTGTCCTGCTGTAATAACTTTCATTTCCAGCATTCAAGACAGAGTTCTATCTTGCTTTTCTATGGGTTTTTTTAGTTTCCTGAACTTAAAATCATTTTTATACATAGTTTGCCATAGATTTACCCCTATTTTTGGCACAGTTTTTCTTAGTTTTAATCTACTTTTAAGAGCCAAAACTTCTATGGAGTTTTAGTTTACTGCTTGCCGGATTTTCATTTCATTAATATACAACAGTAAGTTACAGCCATCAACTAGTATATGGTGTGTTACCCTTTACATTGTACAATTTTTACATTGTAAGAAGGTGTATCTCAAGAGGACAAGTGTCTTATATTTTGGGCTTTGAAGTCAAGGCAGCAAGATGAAAAAGAGGCTTGGAGTGGAATGAACAACATTAATGAAGCAATTAGGAAAGTACGTTACTATCAAAATCAATTCAATTAATGTGCAAACAGTAATGGAAATTCTCATAAACATACAACTTCACCTCCAATAAACATCAACTAGTGTATGGTGTGTTACCCCTTACATATATTTAGAGGCTTGCATGACGACACAAATGGAGATTTCATAGACTAATGGTACATGGTTGTTGCATGTTTTTATGGATATTGTTTCCACTATGATAATTTTGCTTGCACCCATGTGCTTAGTTTGAAGTATTGCACTATTAGTTGATTGATTTGGATGGAGGAGACCAATATATTTCATTTTTGGATTGGTCATCATGGCTTTTTTAGTGGTTCTCCTCTCATGTTGCACACTTTTCATTGATGGATCAACCTTCTAGTGGGTATTTTTTATCTTTCATGAGATGCTTAACTTGGTGATGTTGCACCCTACATCACATGGATCTTTTCAACCTAGTAGCATTATGTTTGGTATATTTGCTCATCATTTGTAGATAACACTACACTTCCACATGGTTTTATGATAATCTAGCCCTCCAAAACATTAAATGATATGTGGTGATTCTTGACTCAATTAGAGGAACACCCCAGTTTTTGAGATTTTTTTGGCATTGAAATGGCATCTTGGCATTATGTATGCATTGTCCTAGGAGAGTGCTTCTCATGTACTTGCATTTCCACATTGATATATCCCTATCAATGGCTATATGTCGATGATGTGTCATGATTTGTGCTATTTTTTTTGTCCTGCTATAATAACTTTCATTTCTAGCATTAAAAACAGAGTTCTATCTTTCTTTTCTATGGGTTGTTTTAGTTTCCTGAACTTAAAATCATTTTTATACATAGTTTGCCATAGATTTACCCCTAGTTTTGGCATAGTTTTTCTTAGTTTTAATCCACTTTTAAGAGCCAAAACTTCTATGGAGTTTTAGTTTATTGCTTGCTGGATTTTCATTTCATTAATATACAATAGTAAGCTACAGCCATCAACTAGTATATGGTGTGTTACCCTTTACATTGTACAATTTTTACATTGTAAGAAGGTGTATCTCAAGAGGACAAGTGTCTTATATTTTGGGCTTTGAAGTCAAGGCAACAAGATGAAAAAGAGGCTTGGAGTGGAATGAACAACATCAATGAAGCAATTAGGAAAGTACGTTACTATCAAAATCAATTCAATTAATGTGCAAACAATAATGGAAATTCTCATAAACATACAACTTCACCTCCAATCAACATCAACTAGTGTATGGTGTGTTACCCCTTACATATATTTAGAGGCTTGCATGATGACACAAATGGAGATTTCATAGACTAATGGTACATGGTTGTTGCATGCTTTTATGGATATTGTTTCCACTATGATAGTTTTGTTTGCACCCATGTGCTTAGTTTGGAGTATTGTACTATTAGTTCATTGATTTGGATGGAGGAGACCAATCTATTTCAGATGATCACAAGAACCCTCAACTGTTTCCTTTATTGATAATGGGAGCTGCAAAAATCCATACAAGTTTCAACCAGATCTTTCATCTTTTGAAACCCAATTCATTGTTAGGTCAACCAGACTTCAAAATAATTCACTCTAGCTCATAGAATAGGCCAAATAACTCTATTGCTCAGATAAGATACCAATGATGTTGATGATTTTCAGATTTATGGTCACAAAATTTCTTCAATCAATATCACAATACTGGAGAAATGGAGGTCAAATATAGGTGTATTATTTCTGAGATTAAAGGTCAAATTTATACTGAACTTTTCATCAAACAGTAAAGGGAATATATCACCAAAATATGCATAAGGCTTTGAACTTGTGGGCCAAATATTGAACAGAAATTAGGAATGTCTGTGATACAGAGAATGGGAGCAAACCAAAGTTGGATCATAGTATTTGAATGAGACCGAAACAGAAATTAACCTTTGTAGTGTCAAGAACATAGTCAAATCATAGTGTATGGAGGGTCGAGCCTTCTCTTTCAATCTTGATGGTGTAGTATCACATGTAAACCGAATAGGCAATTTAGGACAGAGTAACTGAGCTATTTAAGATTGATTCATATACCTGTTAGCTCATGATGATAAGAACCATATTTTAAGAATGATTTAATTGGTTAAGAATCTTATATACATATTTTTGACATTCTACTCACATCAATTTCAATCAAGCAAAAATGTGGATTCAGTCTTTGTTGTATACAATGATTTATTGTAGTTTGTCATGTCAAATTGTCATTATAAAAAAAAGTGCAAGAAATTACCCAATGAAGAAAAGGAAGACAAGATCATTATCAAATTTGAAAGTACTCAATTATTGGAACACTAAAACACTTAATTTATATAGAAAGGATGAAGTACATGTAAATATTTTCAACTTATCATAAGATGGAACAATTTCAAGCTCTCATCACCCTAGTTAGGGAAACCAAGAAAACCCTAAGAACCAACTCCTCCTGGATAGGGATCACACGTAACAAAATTTGGTCACTACACCAAGAATCCTCAACAAAATAGCATCATCAACTGCATTGACATTTATGACATGAATTCTGGTATGTGGGAGATTAAAGAAGAAGCCGTTGCAGTTTCTCTAATAACTTTTTTGAGAAGCCTACAAGTTGGCTAACCTTTATGTCCTTTCCTCAACCCTGCCGATTTATTCTGCCCTGGTTCAATATGCAAACATTCATACACCACATTAGCAACATCAACAAAAACTAGTACACAATTTACGAGAAAACTAAGAACAAAGACCTAGCAACAAACCTGACAAATCACCAATTTGTGTGTTGTCAATTAGCTAATCATGTGTGAATGGAGGTTGATCCATTGAATAAGTTATTGTATCTGTAAGATAACAATGCAATTTTCATCAGAGAAAATAATATAATTTTTATGGTAACTTTCTCCCTATGCTTAAGTTTCCTTGGTTTCACTGATGATTTGTGTCCAATACTAGGTGGAATATTAAAGATATTGTAATGGAAATATGTCTTTATTCTATGAGATGTAATCATCCCATTACTTCTAATTCTTGTAAGGTTACCCCTGCTTTTATTACAATAAACTTTCACAAAACAAATTTCTTCTTTAACCTTCCATTACAAATGGTAACAGTTCTTAAATTCTTTTCAGGGAGTATTCTGTCAAAGGGTTTTACAAACACTTTATTATGTTTTTCTCAGAAAAATACCTCTTTAATATGCACTACAGTAAAGGAGGGTTCTTACACTTTTGAGGGAGTATATCTCTGTAATCTGCAGTATAGTAAAGAGGGAGGGTTCTTATACTTTTGAGATAGTGTATCTCTGTAATCTGCAGAGCAGTAAAGAGGCTTTTGATTCACTGCGGTACTTTGGAGTTCGTTTTGAAAGAGATCCTTTCAGCGTATTTTCTCAGGCTTATTTATCTATCAAGGTCAAGTATTCAAGATTAAGTTTGGTCTGCTCTCTTTATTGTATACCCCAGATTAGTAAGCTCTTCTATAAATAATCTCTCAAGGCAAACAAAGGAAATAAAATTTAAAAAATGACCAAACTGCCCACACAACCTCCTGCATTCCTGGTTCTTTGTTCCTTTGGTGCTAGATACCATAGCACATTTGCATGAGACGTTCTTACCTAACAACAAGATTCTCATTTTCATATAGTGCATGCCCCTCACTTTACCGATTCTCCTTTATAGATTCATATAGATTATAGCTTACTCCTTAATGGTCTGATTTCTATAGTGAATGACCGATTGGTTGACAATGAATTGATTTAGAAATAAGACCATTATCTTAAATCATTTGACGACATAAATAGCCACTACCAACCCGGTGAAGCACATTCATTTCGCAAAGTTCATATTTCCCAATCTACCAACCTTCTGTGCTTTTCGAATAATAAGCTTTTTATGGTCCAATTCTGCAATCAATGAATCAGACCCTTTACCAGGAAACATTCGATTAATGGGTAAATTACACTCAATTTTCAAATTAGGATTCCTCAATGAATTGGGCCCTCTCAAGGTTGGCCTGCCTTCTCATTCAAATTAATATATCATCATATTCAGTACCTCTCATAAATGAACCTCATTTCAAACCTATGTAAAGTTCGGATGCTCCGATATTTTTTGGAATAGTTTAATTTACAAGATCACTTGACCTATTTTTCAAGAGAAGACTTATAATATTATTTCTGAGACAAATTATTTCATTAACTCATAGCCACTTTCGTATGTTGGCTGGAAAGGATAGTGGAAATTGAAAAAATTGTGGATAAGAATCCCAACACAAAATGGAAAGAAACTGAATTGCAGAAGATGAAATTTGTAAATTTTAAGAATTCATTGTGAAGAACCATAACTTAAAGTAGAACAACCATGAGATCTCAAAACATAAAAATTGTAAGCATTGTTTCTTGCTTGTTTTAAGTTGATTGTTATTTATCCATCTCAAGTGAATGCTGCAATTTTTCTTCATGTTTTCCTACTTGTAAGAAATGATTGTCTGCAGTTGTTGTTCTTCTTTGAAAATCTCGTGTTCCATATTTAATTATTTAAAATCAAAAAAGGAAAAAATGATACCTGAGTTTCAATAGTCAGGAAAATAAGAAGGGATATGGACACCGCACTTCTGAAAATTATAGGATAGGCGTACTAGAAAATCGGTTTCCAAGCCATATACAACAGAATCTCAAATATTTGGCATGCCTTATAAATGATAGAAATGCAGTATATTTGACAAATTTGTCTTGATTTTGATCCCACCATAGACACTAGCTCTTTCAATATCTGGAAGTCTGTTTCCCGTGATAATTGTATTGGAAAAAAAAAGGTTTACAAAGCATATAATACAAAATCTGAAATATGTAGCATGCCTTATAAATGATAGGATGCAGTGTATTATATAATGCGGTGTCTCTTTGATTCTGATTCAACCATACACTAGCTCTATCAATAACTGGAAGTCCGTTTCCTATGGTGTTGGGGCTAAAATGGTTGACATAGTGCAAACGGAAATTTTGATCCGCACTTGCAGGATTGGAAACACAGATGAGAATCCAAAGAGTAATCGATATCTTGTAGAATAAATATATATGGTAAAAAGAGAACCTAGTCACTATCATCTCAATGTGGTTTGTCTAAAGTGCATCCAAAACCACAGATTAAGTTTGCAAACCTGAAGCATTCTGGTCCTCAAGTTGGGAGGGTTGGTGCTGTTGCAAATGGTAATGGCATGTCTAAGCCTCCTGTTACTACGAGACAGGAAAAACATGAAAGTTATGGAAAAAGGATATCTGAAAGGAGCAACCAAGATGTTTCTTATTCCAGTAACTCCAGTAATGTTAAGAAAGATGAAACATTGGTTAAAACACAACATTCTGAATCAAATTATGAATCTGACAGTGGAAGATCACGCTCTTACAAAATCTCCGATTTTGATAAGTTCAAACAAAATCTTTTTCAAGAAGCACGTCAATATTTACAATCATTTTAATGGATCAGCCTTCGATATAGGCATACACACAGATCACGTACCTAGGCAACGATCGATTAAGGTTTCAAGCTGTTGTTCTGATGTTCTGCTCGTGCTCTGGGCTTCAGAGAATGTTGCTGGGCTTCAAAGAATGTTTCAGAGATTTGAAAATTAATTTCGAAATCGATTTCGCGGGCAGTGGGAGCTGGGAAGGGTGGAGGAGTTGGCAGCGCCATTAATGCGTGCATGCAGCCAGCCTGTTTACGGACGGAGTGTTGACGAAGGGAGTAACGGAGCGTAGACGTCGCGGTGACCAGCAGGATAACGGCTCCCGAGTCCCACTATACTCGATGCCAAAATAATGGACTTTTCGGGGATTGGAATCGCCCAAAAAGTCGCATTATAGCTTACTCCAAACAATAGTCCCATATTCAAAAAATTTTGGTTTAAGTGATGGAGTATTTCTTGCATATGGTAATCTATTTGGGAGCCTGAATGTATCTATTATCTAGATAAAATATGGGAATTTATAAAATGACATGATTTATCATTTGGGATACACTACTATGTACCATAAATACCATACAACTATCAATAGGTAGGTAAATGCCGTAGTATATTCATTTCAGATGAGTATACCTGGGTTGGTCTTTCAGATAGAGGCAGTCTATTAAACACGGGGTGTATTGATTTTTCCTCCTTCCAATAATTTCGATCCAAACATTAGAATGGAACTGTTGCGAAATTGAAGAAATAAATATACTTCCATTGGAAAATGCTACTTTTAGTGCAATAAGCCTAAAAAGCATAAAAGAATCCAAAAAGACTAAGAAAAATCAATACAATGTTTCCTACCTTGGCTGCCCCCATTTTCACTGCATCCAATGGAAGAAATAAGAGCAATAAGCCTACAAAGCATAAAATAATCCAAAAAGACTAACAGAAAAATCAATACAGTGCTGCCCACCTTGGCTGCCCCCATTTTTGTGACAGTTTGAGCTTTTGACTTTTCAATCTTAGATTTCCCTGAGAGAACCCTTGATAGTCTCTTCTGATCACTTCTCTCCTAACTATGATGCAAGTTCTTGTGACAGGTAACTTGAAATATGCTCTCGTCACTCATTTTCTGCATTCCCACATTTTCCAGTGGAGGCATATTTCACGCTTAGCATATTTCAGCTCCTTCATTGGAATATTGAAAAAAAGGTTTTTCTTACATTAAAGAATAGAGTTCACTCCCTCTGGGTAGGGACTTGCTGCTACGTAGCTATTCTTGTTTAGAATAGATATCTTAAAACATTATGCTCACTCTTGAGGATTTGAAGATCATGTTGTAATTGTTGGAATTTTTTTTCCCATAATTCCAAGTGAAGGATTGAAGGATTATAATATGTACATTTCTATTGAATTAGTTCATTATTATTTTAGAATCACCAATTAGTTTAAAAAATTTAAAAGTTTAAAAGCTTTAAAAAATTTCTTAAATTTGTTTGTACATACATTAAATATAAAAAGTATATATATATATATATATATATATATATATATATATATATATATATATATATATATATATATAAGGAAAAAGAACATATATATGTCAATTGAATTTATCATAAGTAGTTGAGAGAAAATAAAAGATAAAGAAAAAAAATGTATATTTGTGTGTATTAACTAAGCTTATGTTTAGTGGTGGGGAGAAATGATTGGGATCATTTTCATTCAAATTAATTTCAAAAAATAACATAGTAAAATTTTATGGCTCCTAACATGTAAATATGGAAATTTCATTTATTAAGAGATAATTGAAAATTACATTCTATATATACACTTGGTGTGTATTCATTTCTGTAAAAAGAAAACTATTATGTAAATATTAAATCAATTTTTTTTCAACTTAAAAATTCATTCCTTCAAATAAAGGAAAGTATAAAATAGTAAGTAAATATGTATAAAACTCATATTTATGGCCACTCACAAGTTCCAATAAAGTGATCAACAAAGCTAGGGAATTCATCCCTCCTCTTATGGGCCACTAGATGGAGCAAATACTAAGATAAAAACCTCTTTCTTCTTTCTCACATATCCCCATGAGCATATCATTTTGGCACATATCCTATCCAAAGAAGGACTCAAAATGGATTAAGGACATAGACACATATGGTTCTAGTCTTTTAGAGCGGGTTGTCTACAAACCTCGGGTCAAATTCCATGAAGGTAAGGATTTTCTCTCACGAACCAAGGTATGGTATGGAGAACTCTATATTCTTGTATGTTTCTTTCCTTCAAGGTAAGGATTTTCTCTCACGAACCAAGGTATGGTATGGAGAACTCTATATTCTTGCATGTTTCTTTCCTTCTTTAAGTCTGTTGTTGGAACTTTTGGCGTGCGATACATTTGCTTCCTTTTAGCATCCATTATAGTTATCCTCTATATTATATATCTTGTTGTATGTATGTCGAATCTAAGACTCAACCGAGTTATATGTCCCTTATTGGTCCATTGTGGGAGGTTTCATTGTCTCTCTGGCCATAGGTGATGGGGTTTTTCATGAACATATGATGCAAGTTCATATAGGCTGAGGATAAAAAAATTGACTAAGTCTAGAAAGGAACTTACCGATGTGATGGGATGGCCACATGGTAATGTTGGCAGGAAATTTTAAATATTTTGTAATTATAAATATTTACAGTAAGAAGTGAGTTTTGGTTTTTTTAGAATAAGTCGGAGAAGTTGATTTCTAATGAAAATATTATTTTTCACTTTCCCTTATTTTCTGGAGAAGGGAAAACAATTCACGCTTTGTGACTCTTGGTTCTCATAGTTTGTTCCTTTTGGGAAATAATAGAAAAAAAAGTGTTGGGAAGAACAGGGAAGGAGAAGCTCTCAAGTGAGAAGAAGAGAGACGGAGACAAGGCAGGAACTTTTTGTTTATATGTGTAACTACAATCGTGTATTTGGAGACCCACCTGTAATTTCCCATCTATGTGAATCGAAAGTTATTTCTTTGTTTCAATGGCGTAAATGAATAGAAATTTTGGATTGTAAGTTGTGTGCTTTCTAAATGGTTGATATTGAATCAAATTATTGTGATTAACCAATTCGATTTTTTCTTGTGAACTCATGGTTTATATTAGTGTGAATTTTTTCATTTGAATAATGGTAATTTTGAGAACATGTAGCTTGTTGGACTGATTTACATTAAAAAAAATTGAACCATGTGGCTTTAGTCATTGTGATAATCCATCTATATTTTGGGATTCCTGTTGTATTAGTCCTAAAGTCTATAGAGGGAATGTGTTTTCATGTTCTGAAATATTGGTTCCCTGGTATTTATAGTGATTTGAATGTTGTTAGAAAGACAAACTACCTAGTTTGGAATTCTAAAAAGAAAAGAAAAAAAATCTTTGACTATTTGTTCAATTGGAAAATTTAGCATTGAAAAACTGGTGAAGAAAGGAAAGTGAAATCATTCCCTGTGTTAAGGAGAAAGTTAGGGACGTTGGGAGTTAATATAGGAAAATAATCGAGTTGTTTCATCTTCCATGAAACCACAATACATAATTTTAAAAGGCGCTACGAAATAATTCCATAGTGATAGAACAAAAAATTGGAAAAAAGACGCTATGAAAACATTTTGTAGCGAATGATAAAATTTCTCACAGTTTTCGTTTTTTGTTGTTTTCGATTGCAGGTTGACCCTTTCTCCGCTAGGTAGGTTCTTCTGCTTCAAATTGTCATTTTGAAATACCTGTTACTCAGTTCACTGCTAATACGACTAGCTCACATTCTAGGTACTTTTAATGCTTGCACTCAGATTCTGAAGTCTACTCTGTCTCAGGTGATATTCTAGCCTTCATGGGGGTTATGACCTCAAACTCAACTCCGCCTGAGAAGTTGTCTGTTGGTATTTTTTTCTTTATATTTTTACTCTTTTCACAAATTGTACAGTTAAAAGGCTTTACTCGGCCAGATACCTTGAGGGCTCAGACAATCTCTCTCCTACACATATTTCTGTAAATTTTCCCGTATTTTATTATGAAAGTTTACTGTAAGCCTCATTTTCTAAGATTAAATCTTATTTAGCTTGTGGTCTGGTTTATCATCTACTGTATAAACCTTTTTTTAAATGGTGGTATTTTCAGTTGAACTGTATAAATGTTTTTCTTTAATCATAACAAACTTTTCACTATTTAATGGAATGAAATGTCGTTTTGTTTAAAAGGCTTGTATATGATCCAATTCCATATATATTTACATTCCTTGTTTACTCGAGTGATAGGGCGGAAACATGAAGCTGGGTTACACTTTTGTGAGAATCGGGGGCCGAAATTTTTTTACAACAATAGTTCGGCCGAAATCGTGATTCCGTTTAGATTGACGGCACACTGACGGCGCGGGAAAACAGAATTTCTGCCGGGAATTGGAAAATCGGCATAAAAAGTTTGGCCGAACTATTAGTTCGACCAAACTTTAAAAAAAAAATAGTTCGGCCGAACTATTTTTTTATAAATAAGTCGCCCACGAAGGGAAACGGTTTACAGTTTTCATTGTGCGCGCATTTTTTATCGCTCTGGCTGCGTTGGTGCTACTCCTGGTCGTCGTGCTACTGCTCCTGGTCACTGTGCTGCATCGATTTGAACTTCTCGGGTATGTCACAAATTCTTTGGATTTCTTCGCCATTATCAAATGCCCCGCCAGAATTGCAGTTCTGTGTGCAAAATATTTAATAACCAGATTGGTTTTTCAATGCTAGCTGCCTTTGCTTCTCTTCTCGTGCTAATAGACTTCAATGGAATTTTTTTCTTAACGTATTATGAATGACTAATTTAAAATTAGGAAAATTGTAATAATTTAAAATCATAGGATGCTATTCTGAACAATGTTTTTCTTCAATGCCAAAAGCCCGGCTACAGATTGTGTTACAGTTTGGTGCAACTCTCCTGTTTGTTATACTTCCCTATATTTTTTCTCTTGCTAACGCAAAAATAATGTCGAAAAGGAACATGCGTCATACAGACACCCACCACAGGGAAAAATCAAGAAACATTAAAATCTCCAGAATGTTGAAACCAACCAACAATGTGGGTTGGTCTTGTATATCCAATTTTAAAGCCTTTCGTACACGAAACATCATGATCAACCCACTGTTTGTCGAGCTTATCAGAGGGATAGGGAGAAAGTAATTGCAGAGAATTATGGCATTATTTTATCCATTCTAAAAATGCCTTCGAACATCATTCTTTTTGGGTTGTAAGGGCGAAATTATGGGAGACGTTGAGACACAAGTTAAATTAACAGAGAAAAGGATAAACTTAGAACTGCAAGGCGTTTTTAGAGTGCTTCAACAATGATATCACATCAAAATAGTTATCCTCCTCTGTGCCACACTGTCTCCTGTTTACATCAATAAGCTATATAGGAATGTATAAACAAGAAATATAAGGGAGGGGTGAACATAGCAAGGATTATCATAAAAATGTTGTTGTTGTATGTAGATGATGTGGCACTAATTACTAGGACACAATGCAGCTAAAGCTAGCCTATAAGCTTTGGGGTCTTTTTACGCACAAAGTTGAAATCACTATTAGCAAAAGAAAACCAGCAAAAATAAAACAATAGTCTTCCAGAATAGAGTAAACAATAGTCTTCTTTATTAAAGATAGAGTAAATAATAGTAAAATAATTCTGTGTAGAAGATCTTAAGTCTTCCCCCTTAACCTCTTGGGAAAACCAGCTTGTTGAAATTTTAGGCACCATAAATATATTTGACTAAATAGGGAGAGAAATCCAAGGAAAATATTCTATCTATTTGACTAACTATTCTTTACTCTATCTTTAATAAAGAAGCACCCAATGTTATGTTTCTTTTTTCATTATATCTTTAATAAAGAAGCAAACTGATATTGTTCTTCTTTCTTCATTATAGATACAAAAGCTTATACATCTCAATAAATGTCATTTTCTTTTTTTTTTTATAAAAAAGTTATGCTGTCTTCTTACATATCAGAATGGTTAAGTGGGCCTAATGATTAAGAACATGTGTTTCTTCCTAAAAGATTACAAAATATGTATGCCTGAATAGTAAGACACAGGAACTTCTCTACCATATTTATTTTCTTTATAATAAGACACTGAAACTTCTCTACCATATTTATTTTCTTTTATGTATTCGAAAATAACGTGACAGAAAGTTAATTCAGTGATTTATTCCAAGAATCCACTGTGAAGAATCCAATATGACTGGAAAGAAAGTTTTGTCGTCATTATTATTGCATGGTAATCTAAATAAAGAACATTAGTTGTTTTCTTTTGAAAAAAATTTCGTAGATGTAACATTTATTCTTATTCTTCTGTGTATTCCAAGATAACGTTCCAAGATAATAATTCAATAAATAAATAATAATTTGCAAATGCCATATCTAAGCTATATTTCATCTAAGTAGCTTTCAATTTAAACTTATATCTAATGTTAAATTATATAAAAGAATAACAGTAATTCAAACTTCAAAATAATATTTAGAGTTAGTATAAAATGTGACATAATTTTCTTGCGTGGAAAAACATAGTTACTGAGAGTTCAAAACTCATGCATTTGAATAGAAAGTGGGTATACGAATGAGCAAGTAGATTTTTTCTAGAAATGAGGAAGTGAAGGTTGATAGAGAGCCACACAAAATTGCAAGTTCA